>APFE031139963.1:214656-229090 GCA_000404065.3 Pinus taeda
TAATTTATGATGCGGAGTCTATCTTTATTCATATGTTCAAAGAAAAAATACAACTCACATTTGCACCAAATGTTGTAAAGAAAACGCCATAAGGCATAAATTGAAGAACACAAATACAACAAAACAATACTTTGATCAAGAATAAAAATATATTGAATGCTCAAATCCATGCCCATTAACTGGAACCACTTAGTAGACATATCTATCAACATTAGGATTATACACAATGATCAAGAAATTTTCCATATACAAACAACACCTTCCACAACAACCTTTTGTCACATCCACATTTTAAAAAATGCCTTGGAACGTGATTGGAATCTCCCATATTGCCTTTTTCATTATGTAGATAAATCTTCCATATTGCTATTTTCATCATGAATATTGTTAGTTCAGTGTTGTAAAGTGTTAGTGTGTTAAATTCAATACTGTAAGTTTGACAAGCGAAAAACATTCCTCAGTTAGCCTAATATGAATTTTTCTCTCACCGTGTATTTTTCAGTCATGCATTACAAAACTTCTATCAAAGAGCACAAGTAATAGATTAACATGTATTTTTCCCTTCATTATTTTCATCATAGAGGCAAGAAATCTACAGCTTATCTATAAATTAACAAAAACATTTTGAAATAAGTTTAATATTTCAAGCAGTGTCTAACCTATAAAGTAACAAAAACTTTTTGAAATAAATTTAATATTTTAAGAAATTGACTAACCTAATTTAATAATTGAAAAATTCTCAAAGATGAATTATACTCCATAATAAGAGAGCCAACATTGGAGCCCATACTTTCACTAAAACCAAAAGAAACACAACCACTTGTTAAGAAGAAATTCAAGTAATAATAATAAAACAAAAATAATAAACATTAGAGTATAAAATGGTATTTCCAACTCACAGGTATAAATATGCATGCTCTATGTCCATTGTTAGATTAAATGGGTGTGGAGAAAATTAGTAGAGAACCCAAAATTGTATTTCTAATTAGGAGAGAGGTGGAGAAATGCTTTAAATGTGGGTTGCTGTCATTCTAATGAAACCCTTTGCAAAGGGGATGTTAAGATTCTGAGAGAGAAGCTAGGCTTGGTAGAAAACACCTTCCTTGTGAAGACAAAATGTTAGTGTTTGGTTGCTCAGAGTTGTTCTGCTAAAAAAAGGGGTAGATGATTTTCGAAGAGGAGTGGCAGATGAGTTTTGAAGATTTGTAGGACGACTTATAGATCTATGAAAATTCCTTCCATATAGATGCTTGGCATCTTCTATTTCTGACCAATGTAAGTTTATGACATACTATATGAAAGTTGTGACCAATACCTCTCACATTATGAGCCATTTATGATGGCAGATTCACATGCTATGTAGGGAACATCTCTTGAGGAATGATTATTTGTTATATTGGCTAATGATTCCTTTGACAGAGAGATATTTTTGTAATTTCTGTTTCCTTTTTTGTCAAGTCAAGGTGGGAGAGCATTGTAGTTAGGCATATATATAGCTAGAATGAGTAGAGTGAATCTACTGAGAGGGTGCCTCAGGCTTTTGAAAAGCCATTGTAATCCCTTCGTGACAAGAATGTGACTTCTATATTGTGTGGATAAGAAAATATTAACTGTTGTTTCAAACTATGCGATGTAACTTTTATATTGTGTAGATAAGAAAATATTAACTGTTGTTTCAAACTACTGTGTGTTGTCCACTATATTCATGTTATTGAATTATTAGATCTAGTTATCTTTTGACATGCCATGTTTGTGGTCTTTGAGTTCACCATTTAATAGATGTATTTAAAAATATTGGAAATTTTGATTGAAGTTTTACTATTGGAGTTTTTGCTCTTATCATGGAATCATCACAATGATCACTATAAATTATTTGAATAAACTATCATACAAGAAAATGAAGAAATTCAATAGAAATACAAGGCAATCTAAACATTCTTATCATGAAGAAAACTAGGCATATGCATTTCTGATAAGAATCCCTTATTCTCCATGGTGCAATCAACAATAATTGTATAACACCCTGCATGTTTAGCATAGTCATTCAAGAAAATGCTTACCTTTGATAGATGAATTCACAGAGGCGATATTTGCACCGTAATGAGGTTTAATTTTCCTTGTTTCTCTCGATTTTGTGATCCCTCTGTCGCATCACCATGGATGCAGAGGATCTAGGATTTAGTTTAAAAAACGAAGAAAATAAGACATAAAAATGTTGCAGTTCAATTTTAAACGAAGAAAATAAGAAAAAAAAGAGACACTGCAATTCAATTTACAGGAATGGAGCTATGTCAATGAAATTAAATCAATTAACCTATAGTCAGAGTGATCAAATGCAAAGAGCTGGAAAATAATTTTACTAGAGCCAAATGGTGTGCCCCTGGGCTTTCAAATGCAACAAATTCTGAAAAGCGAGATTGGTTCGAGGGAGACCTCCAAATCCAATCTAAAACCCCACTCCCATCTTCAATGTGACCAACTTTACAGCCAAGTTTTGAGGAATTTCGTCCCCAGAAAAACTCTCCCAGTGGCCATCGTCCAGAACCTCTAACAGATGAATCCACAACAACATATCAACCCACTTTACCGTAGGTTCTGAGGAATTCCTTTTCCAGAAAAACACTCCCAGTGGCCACTATTCGACCATTGTTGGCATTTTCTATCATGGAGATGAGATGGTCATTGCCTAGATCCAATAGTGAGATTGGTAGCAGAGGATCTATGCGAATGGAATTTATGCCTCTATGAATTAAATGAAGGCAGATTGTGACCTAGAGAGGCCTGGTGAGAGCCACTGGTTGAAGAATATTTCTGTAAAATTGATTCGCAATTCAGTGGTTTTATTGATTACTTGTTGCATAGCTATCAGCATCACTGCACATAGTATTGTTGTCCATTAAGTCAATCCCAGGAGGCGCAATATTTTTTTATATCCATCTCTCGAACATTGTGGAGATTTCTGCATTTTTGAAAGCCATTTATGGAATTAGTACAATGCTTTGCTGCCCATGAATTCAACACCAGTCGACACCTTGTGGACATTTCTACATCTTTTGAAAATCATTTAGGGAATTAGTGTGGTGTAACATCCCATACCTAATTTGAATTACCTGTCAAGAAAGAAATCAGAGTCAGAAATGGAAATCAACGTCGAGATCCATAAGCAGCAGAAGCTAATCATTAAATAATCCAGGAGTGGGAAGGCGGGACAAAACTGTGGTCCAAGTACTGTGATAGAGAGCTCATAGTGTTTCCCAACCTTCAATTGATGACGCAAAGCCAAAACTAGAAGTGAAGCCAAAACTATTATGGAGAATCAAATTTGCGCTGGTCAGGCGGTTGAGATTCATTTTTCACTTCGGAGGGTTTGCAGCCATTGCAAGATGTGCCCATCCACGAACGAATTGTAACACTAGAACTTTTCTAGCCTCATGGAAAGCTGCAGGATTCTCTTTTCCTTTCAACAGAAAAATATAAATTCTGCATTCTTCAATGGGACACGCAGGCTGGTGAAATTATTACCAGGGAAATGGGAGATGTCTCAAGTCATATTGAGCGTCCCATAGAACATGGGCAGATGTGTAGTATTGATCCTGACTATAGGCTCATAGCACTCCACCTATATGTTGCTGCGTTGAACATTATGCCATTGGATAGCAAGGGAGAACTTGAAGAGTCTTTCATCATCAGGCTAGAGGAACTTCAAGTTTTAGATATTAAGCTCTTATATGGTTGTCCAGACCCTACAATTGCTATGTTATATGAAGATAAGATAGGGAGAAGGCACCTCAGGACATATGTGGTGGATCTAAGTAACAAGGATTTCAAATTGGGGCCATGGTTAAAGGTAAATCTGGATAGTAGTGCCAGCATGTTAGTGCCAGTTACAATGCCTTTAGGTGGTGTTCTTGTCATTGGTGAGGAGACAATTTGTTATTGCAGTGCTTCTGTATACAAACAAATCCCTGCCAGACCCAACTCTATGACTATCACTAATGCTTATGGTAGAGTTGATCTGGATGGTTCTCGATACCTTCTAGGTGATCTCTGAGGGTTTCTACCATAGTTGCCAAGTTCGCTTGAATTCAGGCAAACAGTACGGAAATTCGCTGATTTGGTTTGTCCGCCGAACAATTTGCAAAAATTCAATCTGATTTGTTGCAGTAAAGGTGAATCGTGGGGTTAATGCAATTTGTTAATTCTATGGCGCATGATGCCTTTTGAGCATAGATGAAAAATCTGAAAATGACAAGGAGTTAGGGTTAGTAAACAGTCATCCATTTCAAGTCAGTCGAACTTACCTATATATTTGGATAGAAGATGGTCATAATCTCTGTAATTCTCTACTAGGAGTATAACAATAAATAAATAAATCGATGTAAATAATACAAATTCAAACCCCAAAGCATTACCAATTGAGAGGGTTTCAGTCGCAAGGTTTTCCTCCCAACACATAAGGGACCGAATGTGGGAAGTAGAGTGAGACAGGAGGAGGCCGTTACTTTGTAACTCAATCTAGGTTCATCCTCGATGTTTAGTGAACACATCAGATATGGTACAAACACAGTTGCAATGAGTGGAAATTTCCAACCAAGTTTCATTGAATAAATATTTCATCATAAAATAATGTATATGGGCAAGTAAAAGGACATAAAGAAAGAGTATTCATTCGTTATGCTTTGAAAAGAGAGATAGAAGCTAGATGGGAAATAGAGAGAAAGAAGAAAAATGATTAGCCTAAAAAAGAAAACAAAAATTGAAAATATCAGTGAAATTAGAAAAAATCTATTTTTTCAATTTTTTAATTTAGAAAAGAAAACAAAAAATAAGTGAAAGTAATTTATTCTTTCTTTGTTATAAGAATCTATGAATAGAAATAAATATAGTTTGGTTAACATATATAAAGAAAGGAAATAAAAAGTTAGGAAGACAGAACAAAATAGAAGGTAAAATTGATATTAGAAAATTACTGTTTTTTCAATTTTTGAAACCTAAATGTGTGAAGTAACTTAATTTTAAGTAATTAGTTTTTATTTATGGAAGGATTGATGTTTTAGAGACAAAAGATGAATAGTAAAATTTTTACATAATTTTATTTTTAGATTTGTTATATTATTTAAATTAATAAAAAATATTCATAATTTAAAATAAATTGAAAAAAAAAAAATTGATCTCTATTATCCAATTTCTTGCGAATTAAATTTTTTTCATTCAAATTTTTATCGTATCAAATTGAATTCGAATTCAAACTTGGTAACTATGTTTTCTACATTTGTTGGTCATCATTAGTGAAGGGTGAAGGGTTACTAGTCTCAAGCTAGAAGGAACTTCTAGGAGAGACATCTGTTGGTTCAACAATTTCTTATTTAGATAGTGGACATGTGTACATAGGGTGGAGCTATGGAGATTCACAAATTATTAAACTACATCAGCATCCAGATGTTTCAGGCTCACATGTAGAAGTTTTGGAAAGATTTGTAAACATTGGTCCCATAACAGACTTCTGTGTTGTAGATGAGGGTCAAGCACACGGCCAAATTGTTACCTGTTCTGGAGCTTTTAAGGATGGTTCTCTTCGTATAGTCCGCAGTGGGATTGGAATCAACGACCACGCATCAGTAGAGCTTCCGGGCATAAAGGGAATTTGGTCATTATGATCTTCAACTCTTGACATATTTGATACTTTTCTGGTTGTCAGCTTCGTTATTGAGACTCGTATACTTGAAATGAATTCGGGGTATGAGCTGGAAGAAACATATATTGAAGGATTTATCTCTAATGCTCACTCCTTATTTTGCCAATATGCTATTCATGACCAACTTGTTCAGGTGACGGACAGTTCTGTGAGGTTAGTGCGAGCACTGTCTCGAAAGCTATTGACTGAATGGAGAGTGCCCCCTGGATTTTCTATAATTGTAGCCACAGCTAATGCTACTCAGGTTCTTTTGGCCACTAGAACGGGTAACCTTGTCTACCTGGAAATTGGAGAGAGATCCCTTACAGAGGTGAAACATTTGGCCATTGAGTTTGATGTATCATGTCTCAATATAAATCCTATTGGTGATGATCCTCTGCGTACTGAGTGGGCAGTTGTTGGTCTCTGCAAAGACTATAGAATTAGGGTTTACTCTCTTCCCCATCTGAAATTGATTACAGGACTGAAGGTTGAAGAAAATGTACCCCCTCGGTCTACTCTTCTTTGTAGATTGGAAGGGATTTGTTACTTGCTATGTGGTCTTGGGGATGGGCACTTATTTAACTTTATATTTGATATGAGCAGTGGGAAATTATCTGATAAGAAGAAGATTCAGTTGGGTACGAAAGGTATTAGTCTTCACACTTTTTGTTCTAAGAATTCAACGCATGTTTTTGCAGCATCAGACAGGCCCACAGTCATTTACAGTAACAAGAGGAAATTGCGCTACACAAATGTGAATCAGAATGAAGTTAATCACATGTGTTCAATCAGTTCAGAGGCATTTCCTAGCGGCCTTGCCATTGCAAATGAAGACATGCTTATTATTGGGTCAATAGATGACATTCAGAAGACATGCTTATTATTGGGTCAATAGATGACATTCAGAAACTTCACATTCGTGCAATTTCACATGGAGAACATCCTCGTCGAATTTGCCATCAGGAGCAGTCTCGAACATTTGCCCTCTGCAGTGTGAAATATTCTGCTGATTCAGATATGCATTTTGTGCGACTATTAGATGCTCAAACATTTAATATTATTTCATCATACCCCCTTGATGTTTATGAAAATGGATGCTCAATACTAAGTTATTTATTTACAGATGACAACAATGTATATTATTGTGTTGGGACAGCTTATGTGTTGCCTGAGGAGTCCGAATCTAGCAAAGGCCGAATTCTGGTCTTTTTGGTTGAAATGGGAAATCGAAACTTGTGACTGAGAGGGAACAAACGGAGCTGTATATAATTTGAATGCATTTAATGGAAAGTTGCTTGCTGGTGTCAACCAAAAGATTCAGTTGTATAAATGGATGCCCATTGACGATTCTTCACAAGGGTTGCAGTGTGAATGTGAATATCTTGGTCGTACAGTTGCACTCTATGTTCAGACTCGTGGAGATATTATCGTCGTCTGGGATGTGATAAAATCTATTTCTTTGTTGTTATACAGGCCTGAGTGTTGAAATATTAATTTCAACTTGCCGTGCAGACGCATTAAAACGAGGACTTACAAAAAAAACCATCAAAGCTCATCGGACCGTTTTTGTTGTGAAGGTGGTTTTCGTACAAGCGTGCCCGATGCAATAATATTTTGCCATCCGTCAAATGTACTTTCAGCAAAATCACTTTTCATCGGGATGTGAAGTTCGGTAACAAAGGGTCTCCATCCTCTGTCGATTGCAATCAAGCTGTCAGCAAATGAAGCAATCAAGCTGTTAGCAAATGAATTTGACGTGCTGTAAAAATTTTGTGTTGACCGCAAGTGAAACATAAAGGCAATTTAAATGTGTTCTTAGAGTTTTGGTAAAAGTTTTTAATTTTAATGTTTTTATTTCCTACGGAGGTATGACGAATTTAAAATAGGTATGGGCATAGCATATAGTTTTTAATTATATTGTTTTAAATTCATGGGTGGGGTGTGAGTTTTTGTTTTACTGAACAAGTAAAACGCTTTGTATTTTTTTTTTTGTCAATTGTATTTTGGAATGAAAACACACAGCAGTGCGAAGTGGTGAATATAGAAAAACAGGGGAAGCAATGTGTAGGTGAAAAACACACACAACATTGTGAATGTAAGAATTGACTTATGAAATGAACTTAAGTTTGCACAGCAGTGCGAGGGTGAAGGCAAAGAAAAACGAAGATGAAGTTTTTGTAATATGCAAAGTGCTTAATGTGATTTTTATTTTTACAGCAGTATATGTAAAAGTTTGTTTTAGAGCAGTAAATATAAATGAGATTTTCACACAGCTTAAAATCTCAGAGACAGAGTAACTTTTGTTGTTGAATTTCTTTTGGTGAATCCCTCTGAGTGAAAGAGGATGAATTTTGTATCAGTATTTTATTAATGAATACAAAGTTTTTTATGGGTGTATAATATTTTGTTCTCAGAAATTTTTCAAGCTTCCCTGTGCAAAAGATCCTGGAAAAAAACAGACTATTGTCTCTACGTGCAGTTTGTTTGTTTGTTTTTAGGATTTTACCATAAAAATCCCTAACACTGAGAAACGAGCTATCGAAGAGAGGGCTCGCGATTTCAATCCAAATTGGATGACTTCTGTTGCAATTCTGGATGACCATATATAGATAGGGCCAGAGCACAATTTCAATCTTTTTACAGTGAGGAGAAAGATCGATGCTGCAAGTGAAATAGAGGGGTCAAAACTGGAAGTTGTAGGCGAATACCATCTCAAGGATATCGTTAACCGATTTAGGCGTGGATCTCTTGTCATGTGTGTACCAGATTCAAAATCCAACAAGATCCCCACAGTTATATTTGCAACAGTAAATGGGGCAATTGGTGTGATCGCATCTCTTCCTCAGGAGCAATACCAATTTCTTGAAAAGTTGCAAATGAATCTTGTGAAGGTGATCAAAGGAGCAGGGGGTTTGAACCACGAGGAATGGCGATCATTTAGAAATGAAATGAGGAATACGGATGTAAAAAGGTTCCTGGATGGCGATTTGATCGATTCATTCCTTGATCTCAGAAGAAATAGGATGGAGGAAATTGCAGCTGCAATGGGTGTTACGGTAGAGGAGCTATGTGTTAAGGTAGAAGAGCTGAACAGGATACATTGATAGAGAGATAATGCACTAACTTTGAAGTATCTAGTTTTGTTTGGGTATATAGGGTGGAAGACCTGAACAGCATACATTGATATACAGATAATTCACTAACTTTGAAGTATCTAGTTTTGTTTTGGTATAATGTATATTGCTTAGAGGATAAATTTTAAAAATTAAAAAATATATATAATTCACTGAAACATTAAAAGGGTGAACTGAGTTACGCGAATAGTCGAGACTTCTAATTTTTTATTATAATGGATAGTTAATTTGATAGAACTTACTCTCTCAGTTGTTTGTTGATTTATGATGGGAGATTTCCCTTCTAAGTGGGAACATCACTTGAGGAACGATTATTTGTTATATTGGCTAATGATTCTTCTTTTGACACAAAGATATTTTTGTAATTTCTATTTTCTCTTTTTTGTCGAGTGAAGTTGGGAGAGCATTGTAGTTAAGCTTATATATAGTTAGAATGAGTAGAGTGAAACTATTGAGAGGGTGCTTCAGGCTTTTGAGAAGCCATTGTAATCTTTTCATGACAGCGGTGTAACTTTTATATTGTGTGGATAAGAAAATATTAACTGTTGTTTCAAACTAGGCGGTGTAGCTTTTATATTGTGTGGCTAAGAAAATATTAATTGTTGTTTCAAACTACTGTGTGTTGTTCACTATATTCATGTTATTGAATTATTAGATCTAGTTATCTTTTGATATGCCATGTTTGTGGTCTTTGAGTTCACCATTCAACAGATGCATTTAAACTGATTGGAAATTTTGATTGAAGTTTTAGTATTGGAGTTTTTGCTCTTATCATGGAATCATCACAATGATCACTATAAATTATTTGAATAAACTATCATACAAGAAAATAAAGAAATTCAATGGAAATACAAGGCAATCTAAACATTCTTATCATGAAGAAAAATAGGCATATGCATTTCTGATAAAAATCCCTTATTCTCCATGGTGCAATCAACAATAATTGTATAACACCCTGCAAGCTTAGCATAGTCATTCAAGAAAATGCTTATCTCTGATAGATGAATCCACCGAGGCGATATTTGCACCGTAACGAGGTTTTATTTTCCCTGTTTCTCTCGATTTTGTGATCCCTCTGTTGCGTCACCATGGATGCAGAGGATCTAGGATTTAGTTTAAAAAACGAAGAAAATAAGTCACAAAAATGTTGCAATTCAATTTTAAACGAAGAAAAAAAGACAAAAAAAGACATTGCAATCGAAGTTACAGGAATGGAGCTATGTCAATGAAATTAAATCCATTAACCTATAGTCAGAGTGATTGAATGCAAAGAGTTGGAAAATAATTTTACTAGAGCCAAATGGTGTGCCCCTGGGCTTTTAAATGCAATAGATTCAAAAAATCCAGATTGATTAGAGGGATCCCTCCAAATCCAATCCAAAACCCCACTCCCATCTTTAATGTGACCAAATTTACTGCCAAGTTCTAAGGAATTTCGTCCCTAGAAAAATGATCCTAGTGGCCACTGTCCAGAGCCTCTGACAGATGAATCCACAACAACATATCGACCCACTTTACCGCAGGATTTGAGGAATTCCTTGTCTAGAAAAACACTCCCAGTGGCCACTATTCGACCATTGTTGGCATTTTCTATCACGGAGATGAGATGGCCATCGCCTAGATCCAATAGTGAGATTGGCAGCAGAGGATCTAGGCAAATGGAATTTATGCCTCTGTGAATTAAATCTAGGAAGATTGCGACTCGGAGAGCCCTAGTGAGAGCCACTAGTTGAAGAATATTTATGTAAAATTGATTCGCAATTCAACAATTTTATTGATTACTTGTTGCATGGCCATCGACGTCGTTGCACATAGTATTGTTGTCCATTAAGTCAATCCCAGGAGGCGCAGTATTTTTTTATATCCATTTCTAAAACATTGTGGAGATTTCTGCATTTTTGAAAGCCATTTATGGCATTAGTACAACGCTTTGCTGCCCATGAAGTCAACACCACCTGACACCTTGTGGACATCTCTGCATCTTTTGAAAAGCATTCAGGGAATTAGTATGGTGTAACATCCCATACCCAATTCAAATTACCTGTCAAGAAAGAAATTAGAGTTAGAAATGGAAATTAGCGCCAAAATTCATAAGCAGCAGAAGCTAATCATTAAATAGTCCAGGAGTGGGAAGGTGGGACAGAACTGCGGTCCAAGTACTGTGATACAGAGCTCATAGTGTTTCCCAACCTTCAATTGATGACACGAAGCCAAAACCATAAACGAAACCAAAACTGTTATGGAGGATCAAATTTGCGCTAGTCAAGCGATAAGGAAGTTGCAACTACCTTAGCATAATCGAACAACTCAACATGGCTCAATCGTCTAACATATCATCTAATGGTGCAAAGTAATGACACATAGGCAGAAAACAAATTTTATTTTAGAGGGAACTCCTTACAACGTAATTATATAAGTTACTCATATTTTCAAGGGAAAAATGCAATTATACTACAACTATATAGTTTACTCATATGTTAAATGCGGAAAAACACAATTATATAGTTGAAGTTGAAATGTCGTGATTAAATTGGCATTCTATTTTTTTTCATAAACAGGATTTGGGTTACATATTACATTTTAATATATATATTTTTTTTTTTTTTTTTTTTTTTTTTTTTTTTTTTTTTTTTTTTATTTTTTTAATAAAAAATATTAATTAAATTTTTGTAAAAATAAATATAAATAATTTATTTAATATAGATATAAATTAATTATATGAATATATTGTTATATAAATAATTATGTATTAATAAATTTTAAATTTAACTTAAATTATTTAAATTTATTATTTTTCTTTGCGGGCATTTCCTTAACTTCCCAAAATCTATTTACAACTTATTATATCCTGGTAAGTGGGTATAAACTAAATCAAAGGGATTGGTTAGTTGTAGTATTAAACACAAGGAAAATTTCTTTAATTGCTTTCCTCCACCAATTCGCAGGGGTTTCGAGTTTGGAAAGTTTATTAGGGTTGTAAGAATTTCATCATTTATTTAATGCTGTTATTTTTTATTTAAATTTTTAAATATTTAAATATTTGAAAATTTATGTATATAATTTGAGGTTAGGTTTAATGGTTAAGAGTGTGTATTTTCTTTTAAGAATATTTGTGTCTGACTTTGTTTGTAATTTAAAAATTCTATATTATTTAATATAAAATAAAATTTCTTATATATATTATAATTTAATTTAATAATATAAAAAATAATAAAATTTTGTGAAAGAAACTTAGTATATTATTACATTTTATTTATTTTGCATATAAAGAAAGTATGTGATTTATTTTGCAAAAGTGGAACCAAAAATATTTGAATATGTTATAGATAGGATTACTATGCTAGATTAATGTTTATTTAGCACAAAGAAATCTAAACAAGTTTTAGGCGTTTAAGACTGATAGAATATATTACTATAGACCACCGAATTGTTGAAGTTGTGAATAATATGTTATTGTAATTGTTAGAGCTAGACTAAACAATTTACAACTTACTTTATTAATAATTTTATTTGAATATTAGCTTGAGACAAACAAATTGTTTTTTTAAATATGATTTTGTATTACCGAGAAAATTAAATAAAATAGTTTTCATAACTTTATCAACTCTAGGGTAAACAAAATTCCCCATTCCAAATTATCTACTTCAAATAACATGAGTTTTCAACATTACTTTATATCTGAATGACTTGGAAAACAAGTATAAGGGTTATAATATATTTTTCAATAAGATAATATCCCTAATACTTCTTTTCTTAATGGTTTATATGCAATGAGTCTTTTATATTAATACATTGAAATGGTATCCATTGCATATCCGAAGGAATAAAACTCGACATGAATTGTTATTGTACGTTGGCTTACGGGCCCATGATTCGGGGGAATCATAGCTCTTAAAGCATTTCATATTAAGCGACATGTTAGTTGAAGAAAGCTTTGGCATTATTAGTCCGAACCTAGGGCAGCGTAGGACTATAGCGATGGATTGCCTTTGCATTTATGTTAGTTTGTGTTGATAGGTTGTTTTTAGCATAGTTTAAATTTTTATAGTGGTAATTTGCAAAGAAAACGCCGTAAGGCAATAGATAACATATAACACTATGTAAAGCAATCGATAACATATAACACTAATTAACGCTTCTTTGCCCCACCACCTCCGAGCTGGCACCCACTGTGTTGGCAACCAACACTCGCGCAATTTCGAACGATCCCTCGCGCCAAACATTCATTTGCTACATTCGCACAACCGGAACAGGTCCTCTTGAGCATTCATTTCTCCTGTTCACGGTGCTTTCTCACCTCGTAGGTCCGCTCGCGGTGCTGAATCCCGGCAGGCTGTGCCCTAGGCGTGAGGTAAATTATACTCTGTGAACAATGACATCCACCATTTTGGCGGGCGCCTGGAAGGCCCATGCATACGAATCCCACCCCGTGCTATTATAAATTGTTTGCATTGGCAGCTCCCAGCGTCTGGCGAAACAGATACATTCAAGGTCTCCATTTGGGCGCAGGTTCGAGCAACGCTAAAGGTGTTTTCCCATTGCATCGTAATCAGTTACCAGATTTATAACGAACCACTTAGCCATTCAGACATCTTCAATAGTTTTTAGGACGTGGTTTAATGGTTAATAGTTAAGTAGGGAGGTCTAATCCCAAACAAAATTATATATATTTGAAAATTGCTCCAAACGCGGTCCAATCTCAAGCAAAATTATATATATCTGAAAACTGATCCAAACACAATTTTTTTAGTTGAAAAAAATACAATAAACCACCGCCATTACAATTGCAAACTCAAGCTCCTGCATCCAGTATGCTTGATTGTGTACTACCCACTTAGCCATGGAGGCCATGAAAATCGGATAATCCTAAACCACCGCCATTGCAAGCTTCCTACATCCACTATGCCTGCCTGTGCACTTTGCCAGGTGCATAGTTTATTTGGGCTTTTCATTGGGGTGAGATTTTGAGTACAGATATATTCAATTCTGTGAGAGGAATTTGGTGCACATTAATTTTCACATGCTTGCTATGAAGGATGACCATGGAAAAATGCAAGGGCACCAACCGGTGGAGCATTGATGTAAGTAGTAGGCTCAGACTACCTGAAGTATGTTGCCACATTTGCTTTATCCTCCTTTTCAACTGAAAACATTTTCCAATGCTCCTTTGGTGTGGCGCCATTGCTTTCTGCAATAAATGAATTATACCTGGCTATTTTAGCAACAAAAAATATAATTGCAAGTGAATCTCATTTTCGTGTCAGATCAACAACCTTTTTCTCGAACTTCTTGTTCCTACTTACCGAAAGAAAACTGTGTTTTTTGTTATCAACCTTGAATATTTCTTTCATTTCTTCTCTTGCATTATCATGGTGATCTGGGCTCTATGTCAAATGAAGTGACCAAACTGCCATAAGATTAGGCTAGTAATGCAAGCAAGGTGATGACTGCATGTACATTTTGAATTGGTGCCTCAACAGGTGCCAGCATCTCTAACAATTTTTTGAAGTGATTGATGTTGTTGGCCACATCTTATGTTGTCATCTTTATTTGTGAAAACTTCCTCAGCTATATCTTAGGATGACAGCTTGATATTCATAAATGTTAAACAACTTGAATTTCA
>APFE031139964.1:0-47998 GCA_000404065.3 Pinus taeda
ATGATCATTTGATATTTATGGATCCAGTTTGAAAATTTATGAAAAGTGGTCCTTGAAAGAAAAGAAGTAGGGGATTGTAGCTCCCTTCCAGGAGACACTGGAAAATGAGAGAGAGTTGTAGCTCTCTGCAGGTTGTAGCCTGTGTATTGGTAAAGGACTGCACCAGTACAAGACCATTGTAAAAGGAGTTTCTAATTTGAAAGAAGATAGAGACATATTGCAGCAGGTGGTTTTCACCCACATTGGGTTTCCACCTTATATCTGGTGTTCTTTGATGTGACTGTCTGTTTTTTTTGTTCATGCTCATTGTTTTATGGTACTGATATGCAAAAATAATTCAAAGTATAAATAAGGAAGAATTATTAAAAGGACTAGATAATACTGATTCACCCCCCCTCTTAGTATTATTTTCAACAACATGATGCAAGTTGAGGTAACTTCGTCGATGACAGTTCAGTGTATACCTTTACCTTTCGAAGTGTGATGCACTTGAAATGCATGCTTGTGGGAAAGGAGAGGTTTACACTTCTCCATGTCTAAAAGAGCAAGAATGGAATCCATAGGGTCAATACCCCCAATAGCTGAAAGAAAAGCTTTCCTTTGGCAGTGGCATGTTTGTAATACTTCGAGCACTGACATGGCCGATGGCACTTGCACCAAATCCTCTACGATGTTGTATTGTTCGGCGACACGTGCAGATGTGTTGTGTGTTGTGCGTCAAAGTGCCCCCTTGGGGTGTCGAATTACAAAGTCCTCAACCAGCCTTTCGATTCACAAATCATTGGGTGGCGATGGGTTTTGACTTGTGGATGGTTCTACTACCAGAGCAACAGGAGCTCCATAAGATTTGGCTCTTGTGGTGAGATCTACCATTCCAAATGTGTAAATGGCAGAAGATCCTTCTCCAGCTGAAGGATGTTACGAACCATCACTGCCCCCTAACGTGGGTTGTGGTTAGTTGGCAATGCGATTTTGCTGCTATTGAGTAGGAAAAGGATTTCTAAAGATAGCCGGTGCCTTACCAGAATCTCTTTTGGCAAGGTAATCCATGCATTCTTGAAGCCACGGACAACACTATGTTTTGTGGTCTTCAAGACAGAGTTTGCATGAATATTTGGTACCTTTATCCTTTTCAACATTAGTAGGTGTAGCGGCTTTTTGTTTCGGGTTGGGCTGCTTAGATGACTGCTCCTTAGAAGGAGCAACCTTGTTATGTTTCTTCTTGTGCTTGTGACTAGATTTCTGTGTAGACTACATAGAGTTAATCATAGTGGTAGGAAGAGCAGTCATTTTGGTAGAGGGGTCCACTACCAACTTGGCAACAGACCCACTGAGTTGTTTTATAGTGCCTGTGGAGGTTGCGCTGACGATCCTATCGGCATGTGCTCCAAGGCGCTGAGTGGTGGGAGGATTGGGGTTACCAGGAGCATAGGGGATAATGTTGTAGAGAGTTCCAGACTGTGAATAAATTAAATCCAAGTGCTGGGCATGACGTATGGATTGGTCCTCTGTGACCGCACCACCTAGAGCGACATCTCTAGCGATTTGCAGAAGTAATGACTTACAGAACCAGTCTGTTAATAGAAAACCAGGGATGGGAGCTTTGACTAACCTCTACCTACATCTCCATTCATGTATATGATTAGAGATGTGGGTGGAGGTATCCTAATGAAACGAAGTGAGGAGTTCTGTCCCTGTCTCATAATAGATAGGTAACTAAAAGTGCTTTAGAAACTCCTTTTGAGCCTCAAACTTGCACCTTCCTATACACCCTCTTAGCCTTCTTTCTCCACTCACTCCATTCATCCAGTTGTTAAATCATTTCATTATAGTCTAAAAAGGACTGTTTATATGGTTTTCTGACTATACTTATGACTGTTGTTTGGTTTAGTTTTTTTGTTCATGCAGCTGCGGAAACTTGTCAATTTCCGCAGCCAGCACAGGTTTCCGCAGCCAGCACAGTGTTCCGCAACTATTTTGTTAAAAGCTCTGCTCCAGGTGTCCTCTGAAGAAACGAGCTACATGGGCAAGCTCCAGGTGGCGGATACATGGAACGTGTCCCTTCAAATCGGCCAAATCATCCATGAGAGGTCGCGGTGAACTAAAGTCAAAGACAAGGCCAACCAAAGAGTTCAGCGGTGGCACGTAACTGTTTTGGGCACATGAATGATACGTGGCATAGTCCTCAGCTCACGAAGGCACCAGCACACCTCGAGATCATTCCTGAAACATGAATCTAACAACCAACCACTCCGAAGATTTAAGAAACATGATGACAGTTACACTAGATCTCGGCTGAAGAGATCTACGTGTCTATGGCAACGCAGTTAATAGCATAGAAGTTGTTAGTTATCTGTAGTATTTTTGCCTTATAAATAACGCGTCATTGAACGTTGTAAAGGAGCTTTTTGATATGTATGAATCTTGAACTATTTATGTAATTTCCGCACTGCAGGTTATCGTATCACCCCACTGTTTTATATGTTGTTGTTTTAATACATGAGAAGACCTTTTTGAAGTTAGCTGTGTGATTATTTGATTGGCTGAAGTGGTAGAGGGCCCTTGCATGTTGAAGCCTTCTAAAGTGTTCATTTAGTTTCATTATGTTTTGTTTTTATCATTAGCTTGTACATAATATGTTGTTTTATGTTTCTGTTGTTCATATCTTCACCTTTGTATTCATAGAGCTGTAAACTGATCAGTGCTTTTCTGCAGGTTCTCTTAGGCAGCCTGGGCAATTTTTCATCTTTTTTTTGATAACTTTTGGCATATGAGATCATCTTTTCCTTCCTGCTAACTTTCATTTTCTAAAGTTTAAATTCAGCATTGTCCTTTTCAAGTTGTGATTTGCTTATTTCTTTTTCTACTATTTAGATATCATACTGCTGATCAATTTATGGTTTCTTTCTATGGTCAAGTGACTTTATTAGCAAGAAATCAGAATATTACTAACTGTAGTGTGATTTAGATGTCATATTGCTTACTCATGGATTCTTTCCATAAAGTAGATTGAGCTGAATGGTAAAGGACTAGAAGAGTTCAAGTAGTGTGATTAGTTCTTTTTATGCAATTTACATTTAGATATCATATTGCTTGACATGTTCATGATTACTTCCCCAAGGTAGATTGAGCTGAAGGGTAAAGGATTTGAAGAATTCAAGTAGTGCGATTAGTTTCTTTTATGCAATTTACTTTCTTGCCAGTTAAATATCATATTGCTTAACTTGTTTATGATTACTTCCCACTAGGTAGATTGAGCCGAAGGGTAAAGGATCTAAAAAGTTATAGTGTGAATTAGCTGTTTTGCTTTAAGTTTGAGTTGTTTTTCAATTTTTTGCTTTCTTTTCATTTCAGCAGCAAGGATACTGGGCCATTGTCATTAGTTCACTATTTGATGCATTTATTTTCTCTTAAGAATTGATTTCACTTTAGTTATTGTAAAGCTTTCCTTTGAGCACTTTCAAGTTTAGAAACCATCACCGTCTACACTCCATACTTCACTTTCATTCTCACCATCACACATTAAGCAAAAATAAATCCAAAAACAAACTAAAAAGCTTAAAACGACAAAAGCCTAAGGAAATGGTTATCTAGTACATATAGTACACTTCACTTCGTCAGTTTACGAACCCCGGGTTGATATTTTAAATAGCAATTTAGATCACACTAAATTGACCAAACAAGGCTCTCATTTGGATTTTTTTTATTCACCTTGCATATCGAATTACTTGATTGTTTGCTCAACTGCTTAGCCGATTCAACTAGTTGTTCAGCGATGAATCTCTCAAGCGGGAGATTCAACCTTACCTTAGGGGGACTTCGAGTGCCCACCCTAGAAAGGTAGTTCCACAAGCATTTTCATGAGTTCCAGAGAGTTTCCACAGCACCATCACTCAGCTACACTCAGAAAATGCGTATTTCTAGGCCACAGTGAGAATATGCAGAGGGAGATTGAGCCACCTTGGATCAGCCAATTGCCAGAGGAGCCAATGGATCTGAAGGACAACACTGGGCCAACATTCAGCGAAATTTTTGGAGCCAAAGAAGCTAGCAACCCAGAAGTTCGAATTCCAGGCTGAGAGACAGCGCAAAGGTCCAATTCAGCAATTTCGTGGATCTTGAGGGCAAGAGCTACAGCCCGAAAACTCATCCGCGAAGTCAGGAGATCTGTAGGAGGGATCATCTTAGTATTTTTGGACACTTTCCAGGAGGTTTTACAGTTTGAATCCAGCAGGCCGAGTTTTGCAGTTGCAGTTGAAGTTGTGCTCTTTGCGGATCGAATTTCAGAAGTTTGAACCAGCCAAATTCCTTTGTGGGTTTGTATGGGTTTAGGCCAAGGAGTAAGGAGCTTGAATATCATAATTTTCTAAGCATGGGAAGTGGTGATTCCAGCCCTTCGAAGTCAACAAAAAGAGTCGTTTTCTAGGCAGTGCATTATAGTTTGGTGCAGTAGTGGTAGCAGTGTTCAGTTCAGCCATTTCTCCCCTGGGTTTGGTCATGCTTGTCCATTGTGACAAGCTCGGGTGCACCATTCTATTTACTATTGTATTTTTCTCTTGAAGAAGTAATAAAATGGCTCAGCAATTCCTTATTTCCAGCATTTCCATGGGTGCTTAGTGTCCATTTCGTTTTTCTGTTTGTTGAACTATTTGTATGCTTGTATATCACTTGTATTCCTACTTAGGAACATTACAACAGTATAGAGTTTGTACATGTTGACTAATTAATATTGGTCACTTGTGATGACTCTTAAGGGGTGGATGCCCCCCTTGTGTGGGTCTCCCAAATAATCATTGATGGAAATGACTTGGTATGTCTTGGCCGATGCCAAAGTCAAAGCTTTGCTAATATTAGTACGCAGACTATCGATACTAGCATTCCCAAGTTTAGATTTTTTTTTTTTAAATACAGTTTTAACCACTAGTGGGTTTGGTTCACATATATTTCTCATTTTAACCAAAAGTTGATTTGGTTCAGGAAATCCCTCTTTTGTTCTTCATTTTAACCACAGACAGATTTGATTCACTGAATCCATCAAATATCATGTGTGTAAATCTAAGCAACATGGATCTTTAACTAAATTCAATTTATAATTGTTTTAGTGTTTCATTGTATAAATTAGACCCTGTATATATTGATTGATTAGAGTTTGTATACATTGATTGATTAATTAATATTAACCCGTTGTAATAAAACTTAAAATAAATAATTGCTTTAGTGTTTCATTGTTTAAATTAAAATTTATATATATTGATTTGGTTAATATTAACTAATTGTAATAAAACTTAAAAGATAAATATCACTTAGTATGAATTCTTTCAGACATGGCATTGCCTGCAAAATCAAAAATTTATGTTAATATTAACTTGCAGAATATCAATACTTTCTGCATCCAAATTACAATACTCGCAAAGTTACCATTTATGTTAATATTAACGTCGAGAATATCAATACTATCTACACTCAAATTAAAATAATTGTAAAAAGGATTGGTTCACCGGAGACATCGTTCGTTCCTCGTTTTAACACAGGCTGATTTGGTTCACGGGGGCCACCATTCGTTACTTGTTTTAACCACAGGCTGATTTGGTTCACGGGGGCCATCATTCGTTTCTCGTTTTAACCACAGGCGGATTTGGGTCACGGGATCCATAAAATGTCAGTCGTTCCTCCTCGTTGGAGTTTTCTTGAGGCAATGAGGCAGCGTTTGTGCAAGTCCAAGCGATGTAGATCTTTCGGCTAAGTCCAGTTTCTGGTTTTTCTGTTGTTTGACTTAGGGTTTGGTCCTTGTGATTGATTATGTGTAGGCACTGGAGAGAAAAATT
The DNA here is from genome assembly GCA_000404065.3 of Pinus taeda. Lineage (NCBI taxonomy): Eukaryota > Viridiplantae > Streptophyta > Pinopsida > Pinales > Pinaceae > Pinus > Pinus taeda. Next base: position 5,826 of record APFE031139964.1, read on the forward strand.
GGCACTGTTACTAGCAACAAAGAATTTTTTAGGTTCTCTGAATTGCCCTTTCCCATTGGGTCCTATTTTCTGTGGTGATATTGATCAGGTAGCTGAGTCTTTGATGCACTCGTCGCTCAGAGGTGAGACTTCTCTGCGGCAAGTTCTGGTTTGGAAGGTTGAACTTTCAACTAAGGATGGACAAGTTCAGTCACGGAACGAGGAAAAGCCAATGGAAGGTGTTGTGGGGCACTCAAAGACGAAGGAGATGCAGAAAGAAGCGCGGGGACTCTGTTATGTTGGTGCAAGGTTTGGATGTGAATATGCTTGATATGGTTCCAATGGCGATGCAGACTCTGGTGGGTCGGGTATTTGGTCATCATTTAGGTGTTAATTTCGTAAAGGCTTGGTTAGCTGTGGTGTGGGAACCCTGACTAGGATACGCTTATCGTTTTTCCATTCTGGCAAGGGGATGGGCTGTGGTTTCATTCTAGTCGGTATCTGATGCAGTCAAGATGATGTCTAAACACGGGATGATGGAAAATCTGCCTCTGTTCCTGAAAAAATGGACTCTGTGCTTTAAAACCGGGTCAAAAAGATCGGATATCACTTCGGTATGGGTCAAACTATCAGGGCTCTTACGTTGAATTTCTAGACAGTCGAGATCTTCCGCAAAATTGGAAATGCTTTGTGAGAGTTCTTTGAGGTCAACCTTCGTTTCATAGTTCCTGGGGTAATGACAGTAGCTTGTATTTTGGTAGGTTTTGAGGCTGAGCGAGAGGCTTCCAGATGATATTATTTTTCAGTGAGACGAATTTTATATTAGTCAACCCCTGGACTATGTAGGGATCTCATTAAAATGTGTCTATGTAGTAGCAGAATGCAATAAGCCTTTTATTAGGAAAATCTGGGAGGAGTAAAACGGTGGGAAAAGTGTCTCTTCCGCTTCATGTCGCCCTCTAGCGACTTGACACAAAAGTTTTCTAGAGCTAAGGCTGTACCTCGGATGCAGTGTTTCCAGAGAGGTACAAAGCTTTGAACCAAGACTTCAAGATGGGGGATAGTAATCAGGTGGATGTAGGAGATGAGGGGCGAAAAGAAGTATATGAACCTCTGACTGTTCAAGTGGGCTCGTTAGAAGCTACCTCTCCATTGGAAGCTATGAAGAAAGATTCGGGTAACCACATTTCAAATCTAGCCTCCTTAAATTTTTATTAAGATCTCCATAAGTGGATGAAGTGAAGCTAGCTTTAAGCTAGCCTTACTTTTGGGTTCTCAGACTTTGGATGATTTTGGAAGAGGTTTTGATAAATCGGTGTATGGCCTTCAGATGGGATGGGGTCGGTTGGGGGGCAGATTTACAGTGAGGTGCTCTTGAGCTTTTCAGAGAATTGTTCTTTTTCTAAGGGAAAAGAGACCTTTGAAGAGTCGGGAAGGGCTGGAGATCACCCTTCATACAGTTTTAGATCACAACAATTGTTGATAGGAGAGATTGTGGGTGATATTTTTTTTTTTAACCACATGGTGAATCGGTAACTGCCAGGCCTAATCTACGGGAAACCCAGGATCAAACCTCATAGCTGCCACTATAACACCAAGAGCATAACCAACCACCTGCAAGTTGGGTATACTAAGTTCCTATGATTTTAGCAAGAGCAGACTCATGGGAAAGGGGAATCCACCCCTCTAGCCGCCACCACAGTAGGTCATTGTACTGAATGAGATTTGAACTTCGGTCTGCCCGGGCTTCGCCCATGTGACTTATCGTCAAACCACACATCACTGTACGGGTGATATTGAAAGAGGTTTAGGTTCGAACTATGGGTGAGGAGGTAAGGGTAGAGACAGAGGGAGAAAACCACTCTTATTGTGATAGCTTGAGAGCAAGCAGCAAGTAAACTTTTGATAGGTAAATAGCAGACATTGATATAAGTGCTTTTGAGAAAATGCCCCTATATCAAGTGCCCCCTTGTTTTGTATTTCATTGAATTGTCAAAGACTAAACAACTCCTCAGAAAAACTATTGCCCTAAGGTTAATGGAGTATATAAACCAAACATTCTTCTCTTTCAAGAAACTGTGGGATGAGGATAATATCCACTACGCTGAATAAAATGTTTAAAATTTGAGATTTTGATTTCACTGACTATAGAGGGAGATCGACGAGGTTGACTTGTTGTGGTAGATGAAATCCCTCTATGTATCTAATCTATAGTCCTCTTATTCAGGTGTGGAAATCGTCCTTTACTCTAAGGAGCTTGGAAAGGAGCTCACTGTCCTAAACTTTTGTGGTCCATAAGTTGACAAGGTCCATTTCTGGGAAAATTTCATTACACTGGGCCTCTTAAGGCAAGGAAACATTGTTTTGGGTGGTGATTTAAATTTCTCCTCAGCGAGATCTGAAATTTGGGGCTAGGATGCATAGGTGGATATCTTATCAGACTTTTAGGAAGTTATATCAGCTTGAACATTTTTATATTGCCCTGGCAAAATTGAGCCCCACCAGCGGAAATAAAAGGATTGGGGCGGAGGGAATGGCAAAAAGATTGAATTTGTTTCTCATTCTCGAGTCCTTTGTTAGTGATGATCTTGCTGGCTTTTCTGATGACCTAGCCAAAACTAAGCAAATTGTCAGGCTAGGAGGTAACTCCTCAAACTGAAATGTGTTTTAGCATTAAGGTTGATCATAGATATATACATGGAGGAGAGACTCTTGGGCTTCATCTCCCAGTGTCTCTTCTTATTCCAACTCTCCTTATTTTCTATTTACATTATTTTACACATTCACCCAATCCCAAGGATTAGGTGCCAACGTTCCCCCCCTTAATCTGAAAGGATGTTGGTGAGTCCAAGCATCGTTCTGAATATTTTGAATTTTTCTCTTGTGCTTTGGTGAAGATGTCTGCAATCTGCGCATTTGTGGAACAATGTCGTAGATGGATTGTCTTGGCCTCAACATGATGTCGAATCAGATAGTATTTTGTATTGATGTGCTTCGTTCAATCATGGAACTTTGGGTTCTTTGCCAACTTTATTGCAAATGCGTTGTCAACCATGAGTGGAGTTGAATGCACTTGTTTCACCTACAAATCTTCCATAATTTTCCTAAGCCACATAATTTCATTTGTTGCTTCAGTTGTTGCCACATATTCTGCCTCTGTTGTGGAATCTGTTGGAACTGAATGTTTGCATGACCTCCAGGAGACAGTTCTCGATCCAAGACTGTTAAAATTGCCAACTAGGGCCAAACTCCACATGGGTCATCTTATTTATGACAGCTGATATTTTTCTTAGATTCCTCTCTCCGAGACGTGTAGGATTGATCTAAAGGTCATCCGATTCTGACATGTACAAATGAAGTTATGAATTTTTTTTTATCATGGTCAAATTTTCAAGGTCGGACAGCAAACTTATGTAGGCTTAAAAGCCCAACAGTGACGTCTATTTATCCTCAACATTGCATATAAATAGAAGGTGACTTAGCCTCATTTGGACACACTCGTCTTCAAACTTCTCTCTCTCTCCTCATTGATTACGTACAGATTTCTGGGCTTCTCTCTCTCCACACGTCCGAAATTTCAGGAGGCCGAAATTTCAGTAGAGCAAAATTTCACGAGGACGAAATTTTTGTTTTGGGTGTTCACTGCATTGACCAAATTCTGGGACAATTTGACCATGCATTGACCTGCAGCATTGACTTATTTGACTGCGTTTTTGGGTGAGGTATTTTTGTTTGGGCAAGCCACATTTCTGGGCACAGAAATTGAGGCCAAACGTTGACTTTGACCAGCATTGGTTGCAGCTAGGGTTGACCGTAGGTTGGTTGTTTGACCAGATTTGACTAGGCAGTTTTTGGGTTGTTTTGAAGGTTGATTTATCTTGTTGTTTTGAGGCCAAAGTTGACTGAATTTGACCAATTTGTTGAGGGTCAAATAAGCTATGTTGACCAGTGTTGACTTTTCTGGTTAGGGCTCTTTTGCTGCTATTATAACTTATCATATTTGTAAATTGTACTATCTCTCTCTACTGAACTATTGAAGACTATAAAAAGAATTGATCAAGGGTTTCCCCACATTGGGGTTTGTCCCTAGTTGGTGCCACTTCTTGTGTCCTCTTGTCTTGGCTTGTCTTTTATTGTTTATGTTTATGTTCTATCTGCACTCTACTATCATGTTGATGTGATTGCTAAACTGAATAGCGATATTGGGCTAATTAAGAAATTGAAGTAAAATTGCTCTAAAGCATAGTACATATCATTGTTGCCTAAAATTAACATGGTATCAGAGCTCAAGTGAAAACAAAGCCCAAGCAAGTGTGAAAGAGCAATCACCAAGGGAATGTTACCCTTTAATTGAATTAAGGTAACACTATTCATTTGCAAGAAGTACTAGATGTACTTGATCTCAAGAAGAACCTCGTGCCCATTTTAGCCTTAGAGGAAAAAGGAATCAAGGTGGCATTCATCGGTGGAAAGGTATGTGTTTGGAAAAGAAATTTTAAAGATGCTTTTACTCTTGGGTTCAGGGTTGACACTTTGTATCAAGATGGAGGAAGTCCATTGGGAGCCATGTCTTGCGACATATCTCCACAATCTAAACTATGGCACTAGAGGTTTGCCCATCTTCATTATAAGGCCCTACCCGATGAGACAGATGGTGACACGTATGCCCGAGTTCAAAGTAGAGCATGGTGTATCTTTGGGACGTGCTGAAGGAAAACTTACAAGGGGACCATTCCCCTTAAGTAATAGCGAGACCACAGATATATTGCAATTGATCCACTCCGACATATCTGGTATGATGCCCGTAAACTCTTTGGGAGGATACTTAGATTATCTCACTTTTAAGGATGATTGTTCTCGCAAGACTTGGATCTACTTCTTGAAGAAGAAGGATGAAGTGTTCACATGGTTCCTGTTATCACCCCAAGAAACTCTCCTAGGTTGTATCTCGAAGATGCTCAGGAACATTACAAACTCAACAAAATGTTGGAAATGGATGAATGGAAGGAACGATGCATATTCAAGCCAGATAACCACTTCTACTATGCTTAACCCCAGACATGGGTGAACACCCCCAGACTACAAGGCTTTAGACCACCAATTACTCACAGTTTAAGGAATAGGTGAACATGGAGAATACTAACCACACCAGCAGATGCACAGGACCATGTGATGGCCGGATGCAACCAGTAAAAAGGTATGTAAATCTATTTCCTAATGCACAGACAGGATGACAGCTCTCTCTCACCAAGAAATCAGAAACCTGCATACACCTTCAATAATACATACTAGATTCTAACACAGAGGTGGGATGATAGCCCCTCTAATGCTAAACATCAAGAGCACATGAAAAATGCATAACGGGCACAACCTGGAACAAAGAAGAAGTGGAAAGTGAGCAATTAACAGCAAAAGAAGCTTGCATTAGCTGAAAATGAAGACCGGACACTGCAGGTATCACAGTAGTTACAGTCTCCAGAAGTTGAACCTTACATCAAAACAATATCCATCATCCCAGATTACATCACTGTTCTGGGTATATAAAGAGGTCGATTACAAAAATATCTACTTTCCTATGTGTGGAGGGGTCATAATGGACCACCAACCATATTAACTATCTGATAAAAATCTCTGCTACAATTTGCTGCTTTAATGAATACATTTGACATTTTTTGGTACTTCGTTGTCCTTCCTGAGCAGGTGAAGTGTTGTATGAATAGATTTCCATAACTGCTGGAGGCGTTTCACTGCTCAAGGATTGTCCTTTCTCTCTTTGCCATGCTGCTCTTGAATGTGGTTGTTGAAATATTAACTGTGCAAAGTACTTGGTCGCTGATTGCTTCATCCTTCGGGTGAATGATACAGGTTAGAGGCACAAAAACAATATGGAGGATGCATGGGCGGGACAAGAATAACAATAGCCATCGGATCCTGTAGATGGATGGCGGAGATTGAATCAGGAAAAGCTATCGGGAGGAAATGTGGACGAACGAACATGGGCCATTGGATCACAGTCGGACAGATCCGACGGCTATCGGGTGGCAGAGACGCGCGAATGTTAACGAGCGGAGGACGTATGAGTGGGCGGTAAGCAGTTTCCCCACAACGCTTTCGGAGGTGGGCGGTATCCGTACACTGGAGCACGATCACGTTAAACGCGTGACACATGGTGGGGCAAACCACTTTTCCCGCGGGTTAACACGCGGGCATGTTTCGGCGGCGGGAGGTGCGAACAACATCGAATCATGCGGCAAATGATCGGACGGTAGAGAACTGCAGGGGTTTAGCAGGATTGATGCGACAGGGAAAGCCGCAGGCTGGGGACCTTTTTTGTAAAGGCGCGGTTATATGGATTAAACTTTACGTTGAGGGGCTTGGCCGAAAAGGGGTTTACGGGGTTTTGGAGGCAAAACGGAGGAAAACATGGGTAGCGGAAGTTATAAGAGTATAAAGAAAATGAAAGGGAAAGGATAAAATGAACTGCTGCGAGCTCCCTTCTTGCAAAAACACCATGGCCAAGCTGTTCTTGATCCTCAAAATGTTCAAACATGTAGCAGAGCTAACAGTTCTGACACTTCAAAGCCTGATCGAAAACCAATCCGAGAAGAAAATCAAGATATTGAGGTTTGATAATGGGACCGAGTACTAATCCAATGAATTCCAAGATTATTGCAGAGAAGTTGGCATTAAAAGGGAGACTACAACACCATACACTCCTGAGCAAAAAGGTGTGGCTGAAAGGAAGAATCACTCAATTGTAGAAGCAGTTCATGCCATGCTTCATGATCAAGGCCTTCCGAAGTTCTTATGGGTTGAAGTTGCAAATACCGCCGTGTATGTTCAAAACTAATGCCCTCATCAAGCATTCGACTCCAAGACTCCCGAAGAAATTTTCACTAGTAAGAAACCCGATGTATCTCATTTTAGAATTTTTGGAAGTCTCGTATATTTTCATGTGCCAAAAGAGAAAAGAAGAAAATTGGGTGCATCTGGGAAGAAAGGAATCTTTGTGGGCTATAGTGAAAATTCTAAGGGAAATAGAATTTATGTGGATGGTCAAAAGGAAGTTGAGATAAGCCATGGTGTCACCTTTGACGAAGATATGGTCCTCAGGAAGATCAACAACCTTCCTATCCTAAGGAAGGACAAAGAAGCTGACACCGAAAATTAAGCTTCAAAAGAAGACGAAATGATGCCTGATGTTGATGAACCTATGGATCCTATGGATCCTCCTCCTCAAGATCTCTCCTCCTCCAAAAGGAGACCCTCATGGCTTAGGGAGATTCTCGAAGATGCCAAGAGACACATTGCACCAAGGGGGACTTTCCGTGAAAGCAAAATCCGAACATGTATCAAGGATATTTGACTGCCATGAGCATTATCATTCAAAATGAGCCTTCATCATTTGAATAAGTCGTGAAGTATCAAGTATGGAAGGATGCTATGAATGAAAAATACGAATCAATTATGAAGAATGGTGTCTGGGATGTGGTACCTACACCCTAGGACAAATCGGTTTTCACCTCTAAGTGGCTCTACAAAATCAAGCATGGAGCTGATGGAAGTGCAGACCCTCTTGTTATACAGTAATTTGTCACTGCCTTCACTCCCATTCCTTCTACTGTGTCATGTGTCCAAGTCAAACATGCTCATACTGAACAAATGCTCTCTTATGCTGCCAATTGACCCACTTTTCCTAAGTTATCTGCCTCATCGCGACTATGGACTTAATATACGCGCTGAACGGCAGTCATAAATAGTTCAGCCGTGTTGCCAACGCGGAAGTACATCTATTTCCCTCGATGGTTCGATTTCATGCCCCATCGCGAGGCTATTTGATATCTTTGGTGATGATCTGACTGGCTGCATTGCTTACTAGCGATGTCAGCGCTAAAGCTCGATTATACACCCACGATGATCCAAATTGGGCGAATTTGTTCCAACAGTCGGCCTTCTGGATGACTCCAAACCTGGTTGTTGGCCTAGTTTCTGTCGCCCTTCCTTCCCTGGTATGGCAGTTCTGTCAATTGTGCTACCTTCCTTAGGGATAAGCTATCTCTTCCACATTTGATGGAGACTCTTTCTCCTATTTAAACACTCACTTTTGATATGATCAGCTAGTTGCTAGTTGGTAAATTCTTGGATTGAGCAGTGATGTTAGTGCTTTGAGTTTGATAGATAGCTGGTGTGTGTGAACAAGGGTGAGAGTGTTGATAGCTTGTGGAAGGTTGTGAAATGCCCTTGACTTGATTTAAAACTTGTGAGTGAGAGAGAGAGACTTTGTATGTTGGGAGATCCATCTTGAAAGAGTGAATGCTTGAAGAACATGTTGGCTGGATCCCTCTGAGAAGGCTTGCGACGTCAAGACTTTGGTTGTAAGCTTGCTCTTATTTCATTATTAATGCAATCAATGATGTTTTCCTATGTCTTGTATGTAATTTACTTGATAGCTCATGACTTCTTGACTTTGTGAGTAAATATATCATTGTTGTTTTTCCGGTTACGTGCTTTGTTGTATTTCCTTTGCATTGTTTCAGGTTGATCACTCATTGAGGAGAAGGAAGCGAAAGCTGGAGCAGCGCAACGGAACTCCATCAACCACCGGTTGAGGTATGCCTCCAACTATGATTGTTTACTAAAAGCTATTGTTGATCTCTCCTTGTTTGTGACTAGACCCACTCTAGGGCTAGAGGGGTTCCCTCTGTCCGCAGAGGGAACACTTTCCTGCATCACACCTCTCATTCACAAATGTAAGAGAGAGTTGGCTTCTGAATTTGAGATGAAGCACCAAGGACCAATTTACTATTTCCTATGGTTAGAGGTCTTGCAAAAGTCAGGTGAAGTTTTCCTCTCTCAAGGAAAATATGTTGTGAAGATATTGGAAAGATTTAGGATGGTGGACTGCAAGCCTGTGACTACTCTGATGGAACTTAACTTTAAGAAGTTATGTGGTAGTGTTGCTGGACCTAAATCAAGAAATTTTTCTAAGTGTCATCAACTCATAGGAGCATTGATGTTCTTGGTGAACTCTCATCTTGACATATGTTTTGCAATTAACACATTGAGCCAATATATGGTTAAGCCTCATCATATACATTAGATTGGTGCCAAGAATCATCTGAGATATCTTCAGGGCACAATCACTCATGGACTGAGATATACTGTCAAAGATGTGAGGCTGCATGGTTATTCTGACGTTGATTAGGCTGGCAGTGTGGTGGATCGCAAGAGCACTTCTAGATCTTGTTTCTCTTTGGATTCTGCTTCGATATCCTAGATGAGCAAAAAGCAGAAATCGGTTGCCTTGAGCACCACCGAGGCTGAATACATAGCTGCTAGTATGGCCTCCTATGAAGTTGTCTGGTTCAGGAAGCTCTTCAGTGATTTGTTTGGACATGTGTTGGATACCACCGTGATCCTCTGCGACAACCAAAATCGGATCTGATTATCAGATAATCATGTGTTTCATGATCGCTCCAAGCATATAGATATCAGGTACCACTTTATATGGGGTATGGTACAATGAGGAGTAATAAGGCTCCATCACATTGGGACTCATGAGCAGGTCATCAATATTCTGACAAAGCCCCTGGGTAAGGTCAAGTTCTTGGCCTTCCGAGAATGACATGGATTCATAGAGAGACCCTCTTATGAGGGTCATGTATGAGATCGACATTGAGCTCTGGGAGGTCCAGGGTGCTTGGGGTACTTTTTGTAGCGATGAGAAACCATAGGGTGAGTGGTTTTTCCTTCCCATAGTGGTTTTCTATGTACAGGGTGAGTGGTTCAGCCTTCCCCTATGATATCCATTGGCGACATGTAGGAAGGAGGAGTGGTCCATCCTTCTCTTGCTAATACATCTTTCATATGCAGTCTGGGACTCATGGGAAGTACCTCTCATTTGGCCAATGAATAGGGAAATGAGGATAGGGACCATAGTACTACCGATGGACGCATCGTGTACTACCACACTCCCTATGCTAGGATGACCAATATTGATCTGGAAACAATTGGAACTGACTTTGAGTCAGTAAGAGTGGTATGAGACACTCTCTTTTGATTGGAACTGACTTCAGGTCAGTAAGAGTGGTATGACACACTCTCCTTTGATTGAGACTAACTTCGGGTCAGTAGAGAATGGTATGATACATTCTCGATCACTTCTTCTTCTTCATAGTTCAGCAGTGCAGAGAAGTGCATTGATGGCAAAGATAGTACAAATTGGCAAATGAATTAGCAGATGGAGTTCTCCCTAGTTGAGAGGGAGTGTTAAAATTGGAAACTAGGGCCAAACTCCACATGGGTCATCTTATTTATGACAGCTGATATTTTTCTTGGATTCCTCTCTTTGAGAGGTGTAGGATTGATCTAACGATAATCTGATTCTGACATGTACAAATGAAGTTATAAACTTATTTTGATTATGGTCAAATTGTCAAGATCGTCCAGCAAACTTATGTAGGGTTAGAAGCCCAACAGTCATGTCTATTCATCTTCAATGTTGCATATAAATAGAAGGTGACCTAACCTCATTTGGACACACTCATCCTCACAATTCTCTCTCTCTCCTCATTGATTAGGTACAGATTTCTAGGCCTCTCTCTCTCCACATGTCCGAAATTTCAGGAGAGCGAAATTTCAAGAGGCCGAAATTTTAGCAGAGAAAAATTTCAGGAGGATGAAATTTCTATTTTGGGTATTGACTGCGTTGACCAAATTCTAGGACAATTCAACCAGGCGTTGACCAGTAGTATTAACCTATTTGACTGCGTTTTTAGGTGAGGTATTTCTGTTTGTGCAGGCCACATTTCTGGGCACATAAATTGAGGCCAAATGTTGACTTTGACCAGCGTTGAATGCAGCTAGCGCTGACAACAGGTTGGTTGTTTGACCAGATTTCATTGGGCAGTTTTTGGGTTGTTTTGAGGGTTGATTCATCTTGTTGTTTGGAGGCCAAAGCTCACTGAAGTTGACCAATTTGTTGAGGGTCAAATCTTCCCCCTTGACCAGCATTGACTTTTATGGTTAGGGCTCTTTTGCTACTATTATAAATTATCAAATTTGTAAATTGTACTCTCTCTCTGGTGAACTAATGAACACTATAAGAAGAATTGATCAAGGGTTTCCCCACATTTGGGTTTGTCCTTGGTTAGTGCCACTTCTTGTGTCCTCTTATCTTGGCTTGTCTTCTATTGTTTATGTTTATGTTCTATCTGCATTCTACTATCATGTTGATGTGATTGTTAAACTGAATAGCGATATTGGGCTAATTAAGAATTTGAAGTAAAATTGCTCTAAAGCATAGAACATACTGTTGTTACCTAAAATTAACATGGTATTAGCGTTGATGTGACGACAAAGCCCAAGCAAGTGTGAAAGAGAAATCATCAAGGGAATGTTACCCTTCAATTGAATCAAGGTAACACTATTCATTTGCAAAAAGTACTAGATGTACTTGATCACAAGAAGGACTTGGTGTCCATTTCAGCCATAGAGGACAAAGGATTCAAGGTGGCATTCATCGATGGAAAGGTACGAGTTTGGAAAAGAAATTTTAAAGATGCTTTTACTCTTGGGTTCAGGGTTGACACTTTGTATCAAGTTGGAGGAAGTCCATTGAGAGCCATATCTTGCGACACATCTCCACTATCTGAACTATGGCACCAGAGGTTTGTCCATCTTCATTTTAGGGCCCTACCAGTTGAGACAGATGGTGACAGGTATGCTCGAGTTCAAAGTAGAGCATGAAGGTGTATCTTTGGGATGTGCTGAAGGAAAACTTACAAGGGGACCATTCCCCTTAAGTAATAACTAGACCACAGATATATTGCAATTGATCCACTCTAACATATCTTGTATGATGTCCGTAAAATCTTTGGGAGGATACTTAGATTATCTCACCTTTAAGGATGATTATTCTCGCAAGACATGGATCTACTTCTTGAAGAAGAATGATGAAGTGTTCACCTGGTTCCGAAACTTCAAAGCCTGATCAAAAACCAATCCGAAAAGAAAATCAAGATATTGAGGTTTGATAATGGGACCGAGTACTAATCCAATGAATTCCAAGTTATTGCGAAGAAGTTGGCATTAAAAGGGAGAATACAATGCTATACACTTGTGAGTAGAACGATGTCGCTGAAAAGAAGAACTGCTCTATTGTAGAAGAAGTTTGTGCCACGCTTCATGATCAAGGCCTTCTGATGTTCGTATGGGTTGAAGTTGCAAAACAGATGCCTTCATCAAGCATTGGACTCCAAGACTCCCTAAGAAATGTTCACTGGTAAGAAACCAGATGTCTCTCATTTTAGAATTTTTGGAAGTCTCATATATTTTCATGTGTCGAAAGAGAAAAGAAGAAAATTGAATGCATCTGGGAAGAAAGGAATCTTTGTGGGCTATAGTGAAAATTCTAATGGATATAGAATTTATGTGTATGGTTAGAAGGAAATTAAGATAAGCCATGATGTCTCCTTCGATGAAGATATGGCCCTTAAGAAGATCAACAACTTTCCTATCCTAAGGAAGGACAAAAAAGCTGACACCGAAAATCAGGGTGCAAAAGAAGACGAAACGATGCCTGGTGTTGATGAACCTCTAGATCCTATTGATCCTCCTCCTCATGAGCCCTCCTCCTCCAAAAGGAGACCCTCATGGCTTAGGGAGATTCTCGAAGATGCCGAGAGACACATTGCACCAAGGGGGACTTTCCATGAAAGAAAGAAGTCGAATAGGTATCAAGGATATTTGACCGCCATGAGAATTATCATTCAAAATGAGCCTTCATCATTCGAAAAAGTCGTGAAGTATCAAGTATGGAAGGATGCTATGAAAGAAGAATACAAATCAATTATGAAGAATGATGTCTGGGATGTGGTCCCTAGACCCCAGGATAAATTGGTTGTCACCTCTAAGTGGCTCTAAAACATCAAGCATGGAGTTGATGGAAGTGCAGACCCTCTCATTCACAAATGTAAGAGAGAGTTGGCTTCTGAATTTGAGATGAAGTACCTAGGACCGATGCATTATTTCCTAGCGTTCGAGGTCTGTCAAAAGTCAAGTGAAATTTTCCTCTCTCGAGGGAAATATGTTGTGAAGATATTGGAAAGATTTGGGATTGTTGGATTGTTGGGACCTGACCCAGGTTCGGAGTTAATTAGCCAAACAAATCCCTATACTACTGGCCCTTTCAGCAACAGTCTGCAGAGCGCAAACTGAGGTCTCCCCCGAAGTAGTAGGGGGGGTGTTGGAACTAGGTTTCTGCACCCTTGAGATGTCTGAGGGTTTGATTTGGTCCAACTGTGAGTCCCTTCGCACAGGTTACTTCGCGCCCTGATGTATTCGCTTTCATGCAGCGCTAACCAGAGGCTGTGGGGCTTTCGCGCTGCTGGAGCAGCGATCTGCACTATTACCCTAAGTCACACCCGCGATATTACTTATCTTCTTATAATAGTTAGTTATCTTCACATAAACAGATGTCTTATATTATATTTACTCATTCAGCGCATTCATATGAGTTCGTGCAGTAAATAAACAGTAAACTTGCTATTCATACCAAATAACGCATAAACAAAAAAAGATACATAGAAATATGGTAAAACTTCTCTTTTATTAATTCTTCCCATGGTTATAGACTCGACTTTCCCTGCACACTTAGATGCAAGGGTCCGCGCACTCAGCTACAGACTACTAGGCCTCTGCGCACTCAGCTGTAGAGCCTTCTCCTACTCTACGACCCAAAGACACGACTTACACTTCGACTCAATCAATTCCTTAGATTCATCATGCTTCCTTCGATTAGATTCGATGTCTCCTACACTTAGATCCTCGCTTTATTTATACAATCCCATGGTCTGTGGACCATGGGTAGATCTTTCAAACCGACATTACATTACAAAAACAAGGGCGAACAACCTTGACTCTATTATGACTTCGCGCTCCGCGCCCCAAATGACGGAGTCTTTACAATGGACTTAGTCAAAACTTGGGCTTTAAGCCCCAAAACATGCCTTGGGGGGATTCCACACCCAACAGCCCCCCAACACAAACATCGTGACTCGCCCTCGAGTCACTTTGTTGGTGTGGAGATCTTTGCGCGAAGACCCTCTAACTCTGCTTGAACAGCAGCAAGGTCAGCATCGAACTGAGCGACTACCTGTTGAATCTCTTGTACACATTGTTTCGAGACCACGGTGTTGAAACTACTTCCCTGGATCTGTTCCTGCATCCCCTACATTGGTTTATAGTCCCGCGCCTTCTTCCGGCTACTTGGAGCACGAAGATTGTTCTTCTGTCGGCTATTTAGATAGTCAGCCCACCCATGTATGGCTTCAATTGACAGCCATTCACTTTTCCTAGGAAAGGTTCTCCATTTAGCTTTACCAGTTGCACCGTGCCTCCATCTATGACATCCTTAACAACATATGGTCCCAACCAATGAATTCTAAATTTTCTTTGAAATTTATCAAACTTATTGTCATACAGTAACACTAAATCATTTACCTTGAAGCTGCGCAACTTAATATGTCGATCGTGCCAGGCCTTTTCGTTGCTTTTGTACCTACTGAAGCCAGTCAGAAACCATTCCTCTTCAAGTTCCTCCAACTGCGTGAGCCTCTCCTCCAGGGCTTCGTTGTTCATCATACCTATGAGTGCTACTATGCGCAGACTAGGAATTTTATACTCTATGGGAATTACAACATTCGCCCCATATTCCAGCCTCAGAGGCGTCTGCTCCGTCAATTTCTTGCACGTTGTCCTATAAGCCCACAGAACTGCTGGTATGCGCAGGTCCCAATCAGTCCATTGCGCATTGTGGACCTTGTTCAGTGCTTCACATACTTCATTAAAGGCTTCTGCGTGGATGACCTTCTATGCACTTGTTCTTTCCATACTCTATTGTTCCAACTGGAGGGATCGTTCGCGCTATTGCCTTGCCCGCATATGCTTATTGACCATGTCTCCTAACGTGAAGTCTGTATGCATCCATGCAGGTTTTGTAACATATGTTCATACCCATCTGAAGAGGTGCGTGCGCAGATCGTTCTGTCCAACAATCCTGTCTGTTAATTGCATCTGAGGCTTCCTAAAACGCATGCTCATCATTCTCTTGCATTCGCGCCAGTCCTCAAAGCTTCCTTGGTGCATACCCCACCACCTCCCAAGCGTAGCACGCAGTACCCATTTTAAAGCCTCGAATCGTTCTTGTTCCTACACCTCCCTTTTAAATCTTCTCAGGAAGGCATCTACCTCACTTAACCCATCATACGTAGGAAAATCCCTTACTTCTGTCGATATGCAATGCAACGATCTCGTCATCATGTTACAGTTCAGCGTGGTTACCTCGTGTAACCGGTTCTGCCATCGCTCTATCTCCCTGTCAGAATCCGATGCACAGGAGATTTCGTGCTCCCATGAGATTCGTCTATCCACGGTGGGATTTACCTAGTCTTGCTCTCCCGTTGTTATCTTATACATGCAGTCAAAGTCGTCGTCGCGCACTAGCTCCATGTAGCGTGATCCTTCTGCAGGGTATAAAGGTACGACTACGCATAGAGACTTTTTCTCGAAAATCATCTTGCATTTCTTCAAATTTATCACCCTATTCATGTCAGTGGCCCAATATATCCCTAATAGCACAGGGTAAGGATTATTGTCATCAACAATCTTTATCACTTCAAAACCTGCCAGCGCACTTGCTCCTTCGATATCTACGATGATTCCCTGCAATCTTCCCATCGGTAAGATATTTTGCTGGTATGCCATTCGCAATTGAATAGGAGACCATTGCAGCGTAGGCCTCCCCATGCGCTCCCATGTCTGCTTCGGCAGAACGTTCGCGTCTGATCCTAGATCCAGAATCAGTTGGTCCATCTCATATTCCCTAATCTACGTGGTCAATCTCATCTCTCTTACCATCCTTGTTGTGTGCTTTCCAATCTTCCAAACTACATGCGGTTCTCCTAGCATGGTCTCAGCGCATCTATTTATAAGTTCCTATAATCCCTTTACAGCCTTGCTGTCGCACAGCAGCTTCATGCATATTTCCAGGAACGTCGTGAGCATCGATGGGTCCATTTTCTACTCCGGTCTGTCTTTGCTTCCTGAAGTGGAGGCTTCAACGAAGCTCTTCCTAGCTTCCATGAATGTTTCCTTAGCGCGCTCCAAATCAAACTCTGGTTATTTCGTCGGAGCCTTGCGAACCCAAGCACCATCTTCAGGTTGCTTGCCTTTATCATCCCCTATCGTAATTCCACTTCAGAGCACAATGTTCACATTAGGGTCTTCCTCGCGCAACTCAAACCTCATCATTTGCAGGTTCTAAGTCGGGGGAGGTTGGAGCGCTCCCTTGTCGCGCAGCCTCGCTATCAATGTGGGACAATCCTTCGTCTCGTGATCAAACAATGTACAATATAGACATGATGGATGCGTTGGATTCGTACAATCAGGGGCATAATGTCTTGGCCCTCCGCAATTGTAACAAATCAGTTGTTCGTGACCTCTCCCAGGTCCTCCTCCACCTCGGCCTTGTCCGCGCCAATGAAATCCGGTCTGCGCCATCCCTGTGTTTTGGTCAAGGGGTCTTGTTTCGGCCTAAACTCTGTAGGTGGGAGTCCTATCCATCATCAGCGCATAACTTCTGCATGTGCTCTTATCATGTCCCATTGATCTACAGAAATTACAGAACAACTGTTGTGAATTCTGTGTGTACTTATGTAACAGATGGTGGTTGTCTGTAGCATGCTTTCCCCCTATTTGACAAATTGCGCACCACAAAGTAGGCACCGCACTAGATCCTACTTGGGCCTCCAGTCTTAGCGGCATTGGTCCTCCTCCCGCGAGGCAATTCATGAACACTGGGCAGTGGTCCTTGTCATGACCCTGACCCTTACATTTAACACACCATACCTCGTTGCGCACTTCGGGGCGAGCTGTCTTGTCTTGTTTCAGGCTCTGCATCTCAAGGCATAAATTTTTCAACTACGTGTGGATCTGCTGAACTCCCAAGTTAGGATCATATGTCGAGGTTTCATGCAACCTCATTGAAATCTCCAAGGCCTCAGCTTCAGTTGTTAGCCTCTATTGTGACAGGTCATTTCTTAAATGCGGCGTTAGCGATGCTACAAACCATTCGCGGTGTTGTCTATCCGTCAAAGTCATATTAGCTTCACAAATTGTACACTTCAATCTCTTATCCAACTCCCAAGGAGTCTCGTTTGGTAGCATTGTGATCTCCTTGAACCCAATGATCGATTGCGCCTCTGACTTCGGTCTACTAAATTCTCTGTTTAGCGCAGTTTGGATGTTTGTGATCCCTACATTCGGATTTTCATTAGAATGCTTAATGTACCAAGTCAACGCATGATCCTGCAGAGCGTTGACCAACGTTGCTTTCTTTATATTGTCATCTGTGACTCCCTACACTTCCCATATAGCTTTTATCACGAACCAAAACTGGTCCAGATCTGCATTCCTTAATCCCTTGAACACTGGCAACTTTATCGCACTTGCCATATTGACTTGTGATGGTGGTGGAGGTGGTATGGGCGAAGATGGGGGTGAAGACGGTGAAGTTGGCGGTGGTGGAGGTGGTATGGGCGAAGATGGGGGTGAAGACGGTGAAGTTGGCGGTGGTGTGGGTGGGGGTGGTATATTCGGAATCCTCTGTCCTATCAAATTGATTGCACTTCTTGGTGAGACCTTCGCAAGCTCCTCCTCATCCCCTTGCGAAGGTGAAATCAAGGGGCTAGTTTCTAGTTCTGCACTACCTTCATTTCTGTAAATTCTCCCACTTCGCGTAGCCCCAAACATCAATGTATTCGCATAACACGCTTTTCACACAGTAGCATTTTAATCCAAGTGTTCAAATACTTAACGCACTTACCTCGCAGTCCTTTGAGGAAGCGTCGTTCTGCCTCGCTATCGCTAACTGAAGTATCTACCATGAACTTAGTGATGAATCCTCCGATAATTCAGTCGAGCCAGTGATCAACAATGCGCGCGATATTATTCTCCGATGCTTATAATCTGCACACCAATTTTGGAGTCCACACAATAGGTATGTTGAGCTTACACCTTCCTTGGCTATCTGTTAGCTTTGCGATCCACTCGTATAGCTCAGCAGGGAAAGATGCGAAGAAAATTTCATGGATCTCTGTGTACAGATAGTAGTCTAACCACTCTTCTTTTGATAGTCGCGGACTCCTGTTCTCCTGCACCACAAACTCGTGAATCTTCCTATCCAACCAATCCTCAATTTCTTTCTTAGTTGGATTCCAGTGATATGACAACAGATATCCCTATGCAAATCACGTTCTCGGCAACGGAACCATTCGTTGTCTTGTTGGAGCCTGACCCAGGTTCAGAGTTAATTAGCCAAACAAATCCCTATACTACTGGCCCTTTTGGCAATAGTGAGCGAAGCGCGGACTAAGGTCTCACCCAAAGTAGTATGGGGGGGGTGTTGGAACCAAGTTTTTGCACCCTTGAGATGTCTGAGGGTTTGATTTGATCCAACTGTGAGTCCCTTCTCGCAAGTTACTTCGTGCACTTCCCTGGCCTTGGCGCCGTGATATATTTTCCTTCACACAACCCTAACCAGAGGCTACAAGGCTTTCAAGTTGCTAGAGCAGCGATCTACACTATTCCCCTAAGTCACACCCGCGATCTTACTTATCTTCTTATAACAGTTAGTTATCTTCGCATAAACAAATATCTTATATTATATCTACTCATTCAACACATTCATATAAGTTCGTGCAGTAACTAAACAGTAAACTTGCTATTCATACCCAATAATGCATAAACAGGAAAAGATACACAGAAATATGGTAAAACTTCTCTTTTATTAATTCTTCCCACGGTTACAAACTCGACTTGCCCTGCGCACTCGGCTGCAGGAGTCCATCCACTCAGCTGCGGACTACTAGGCCTCTACACACTCAGATGCAAAGTGTTCTCCTACTCTACGACCCAAAGACATGACTTACACTTTGACTCAATCAATTCCTTAGATTAATCATGCTTCCTTCGATTAGATTCGATGTCTCCTACACTTAGAGCCTCGCTTTATTTATACAATCCCAGGGTACGCGGAACATTCGTAGATCTTTCAAACCAACAATACATTACAAAAACAAGGACGACAACCCTATGACTCTATTATGACTTCGCGCTCCGCACCCCCAAATCGTAAAGTCTTTACAATGGACTTAGTCAAAACTTGGGCTTTAAGCCCCAAAACATGTCTTGGGGGAATTCTACGCCCAATAGGGATGGTGGATTGCAAGCTTGTGACTACTATGATGGAACTTAACTTTAAGAAGTTATGTGGTAGTGTTGCTAGACCTGAATTGGGAAATGTTTCTGAGTATCATCAACTCATAGGAGCACTGATGTTCCCATCTAGACATATGTTTTGCAGTTAACACATTGAGCCAATATATGGTTGAGCCTCATCATATACATTAAATTGGCACCAAGAATCCTCTGAGATATCTTCGGGACACAATCACTCATGGACTGAGATACATTGTCGAAGATGTGAGGCTGCATGGTTATTTTGATGTTGATTAGGCTGGCAGTGTGGTGGATCGCAAGAGCACTTCTAGATGTTGTTTTTCTTTGGGTTCCGCTCAATATCCTAGGTGAGCAAGAAGCAGAAATCGGTTGCCTTGAGCACCGCTGAGGCCGAATACATAGCTGCTAGTATGGCCTCCTATGAAGCATTCTAGTTGAGGAAGCTCTTTAGTGAGTCGTTTGGACATGTGTTGGATACCATTGTGATCCTCTGCGACAACCAGAGTCGGATTTGATTATCAGAGAATCATGTGTTTCACGATCGCTCCAAGCATATAGATATCAGGTACCACTTTATCCGGGGTATGGTACAATGAGGAGCAATAAGGCTCCATCACATTGGGACTGATGAGCAAGTTGTCGATATTATGATAAAGCCCCTGGGTAAGGTCAATTTTTTGGCCTTCCAAGAATGACTTGGATTCGTGGAGAGAACCTCTTATGAGGGTCATGTATGAGATGTACATTGAGCTTGGGGAGATCCGGGGGGCTTGGGCTACTTCTTGGAGCAATAAGAAACTATAGAGTGAGTAGTTTTCCTTCCCCTAGTGGTTTTCTATGTACGGGACGAGTGCTTCAACCTTCCCCTTGGTAACATGTATGCGGGATGAGTGGTCCATCCTTCTCCTACTGAGACATCTTGCATATGTAGTATGGGACTCATGGGAAGTACCTCTCATCTGGCCAATGAGTAAGGAAATGAGGATAGGGACCATAGTACTACCGATAGACGCATCGTGTACTACCGCACTCCCTATGCTAGGATGACCGATATTGATCTGGGATCAATTGGAACTGACTTTGAGTCAATAAAAGTGGTATGAGACAATCTCTTTTGATTGGAACTGACTTCGGGTCAGTAAGAGCAGTATGACACACTTTCCTTTGATTGGGACTGACTTCGGGTCAGTAGAGAATGGTATGATACATTCTCGATCGCTTCTTCTTCTTCATAGTTCAGCAAATCAGTGCAGTGCATTGATGGCAGAGATAGTACAAATTGGCAGATGGATTAGGAGATAGAGTTCTCCCTAGTTGAGAGAGTGTGTTAAAATTGGCATCTAGGGCCAAACTCCACATGGGCCATATTATTTATGACAGCTGATATTTTTCTTGGATTCTTGTCTCCGAGAGGTATAGGATTGCTCTAAATATCATCTTATCCTGACATGTACAAAGGAAGTTATGAATTTATTTTGATTATGGTCAAATTGTCAATATCAGCCAGCAAACTTATGTAGGCTTAGAAGCCCAATAGTCACGTCTATTCATCCTCAATGTTGCATCTAAATAGAAGGTGACTTAGCCTCATTTGGACACACTCATCTTCACACTTCTCTCTCTCTCCTCATTGATTAGGTGCAGATTTCTAGGCCTCTCTCTCTCCATACGTCTAAAATTTAAGGAGAGTGAAATTTTAGGAGGCCAAAATTTCAGGAGAGAAAAATTTTAGGAGGATTAAATTTCTTTTTTCGGCATTAACTGTGTCGATCAAATTCAAGGACAGTTCGACCATGTGTTGACAACTAGTGTTGACCTGTTTGGCTACGTTTTTGGGTGAGGTATTTCCGTTTGGGCAGGCCACATTTTTGGGCACATAAATTGAGGCCAAACGTTGACTTTGACCAGCGTTGACTGCAACTAGGGCTAACAGTAGGTTGGTTGTTTGACCAGATTTCACTGGTTATTTTGAGGGTTGGTTCATCTTGTTGTTTGGACATCAAATCTCACTGAAGTTGACCAATTTGTTGAGGGTCAAATCTTTCGTGTTGACGAGCATTGAATTTTATGGTTAGGGCTCTTTTGTTGCTATTATAAATTATCATATTTGTGAACTGTACTATCTCTCTCCGCTGAACTATTGAATACTATAAGAAGAATTGATAAAGGGTTTCCCCACATTGGGGTTTGTCCCTGGTTGGTGCCACTTCTTTTGTCGTCTTGTCTTGACTTGTCTTCTATTGTTTATGTGTATGTTCTATTTGCATTCTACTATCATGTTGATGTGATTGCTAAATTGAATATCGATATTGGGCTAATTAAGAAATTGAAGTAAAATTGCTCTAAAGCATAGAACATACCATTGTTGCCTAAAATTAATATGGTATCATAGCTGAGGTGAAGACAAATCCCAAGCAAGTGCGAAAGAGAAATCACCAAGGGAATGTTACGCTTCAATTAAATCAAGGTAACACTATTCATTTGCAAGAATTACTAGATGTACCTGATCTCAAGAAGAACCTGGTGTCCATTTTAGCCATAGAGGACAAAGGATTCAAGGGTGCATTCATCGATGAAAGGTACGTGTTTGGAAAAGAAATTTTAAAGATGTTTTTACTCTTGGGTTCAATGTTGACACTTTGTATCAAGTTAGAGGAAGTCCATTGGGAGCCATGTCTTGTGACACGTGTCTACAATATAAACTATGGCACCCGAGGTTTGCCTATCTTCATTATAAGGCCCTACCCGATGAGACAGATGGTGACAGGTATGCCCGAGTTCAAAGTAGAGCATGAACGTGTATGTTTGGGATGTGCCAAAGGAAAACTTTCAAGGGGACCATTCCCCTTAAGTAATAGCAAGACCACAAATATATTGCAATTGATCCACTCTGGCATATATGGTATGACGCTCGTAAACTCTTTGGGAGGATACTTAGATTATCTCACATTTACGGATGATTATTCTCACAAGACCTGGATCTACTTCTTGAATAAGAAGGATGAAGTGTTCACCTGGTTCTGACACTTCAAAGCCTGATCGAAAACCAATCTGAGAATAAAATCAAGATATTGAGGACTGATAATGGGAACAAGTACTAATCGAATGGATTCTAAGATTATTGCAGAGAATTTGGCATTAAAAAGGAGACTACAACGCCATACACTCCTGAGCAGAATGGTGTGGCTGAAAGGAAGAATCGCTCTATTGTAGAAGCAGTTCGTGCCATGCTTCATGATCAAGGCCTTCTGAAGTTCCTATGGGTTGAAGTTGCAAATACAGTCGTGTATATTCAAAATGGATGCCCTCATCAAGAATTGGACTCCAAGACTCCCGAATAAATGTTCACTGGTAAGAAACCCGATGTCTTTCATTTTAGAATTTTTGGAAGTCTCGTATATTTTCATGTGTCGAAAGAGAAAAGCGGAAAATTGGGTGCATCTAGGAAGAAAGGAATCTTTGTGGGCTATAGTGAAACTTCTAAGGGATATAGAATTTATGTGGATGGTAAAAAGGAAGTTGAGATAAGCCATGATGTCACCTTCGACAAAGATATGGCCCTCGAGAATATCAACAACCTTCCTATCCTAAGGAAGGACAAAGAAGCTGACACCAAAAATCAAGGTGCAAAAGAAGACGAAATGATGCCTGGTGTTAATGAACCTGTGGATCCTGTTGATCCTCCTCATGAGCCCTCCTCCTCCAAAATGAGACCCTCATGGCTTATGGATACTCTTGAAGATGTCGAGAGACACGTTGCACCAAGGGGCACTTTCCATGAAAGCAAGAAGTTGAACAGGTATCAAGGATATTTGATCGCCATGAGCATTATCATTCAAAATGAGCCTTCATCATTCGAGGAAGTCGTGAAGTATCAAGTATGGAAGGATGCTATGAATGAAGAATACGAATCAATTATGAAGAATGATGTCTAAGATGTGGTCCCTAGACCCCAGGACAAATCGGTTGTCACCTCTAAGTGGCTCTACAAAATCAAGCATGGAGCCGATGGAAGTGCAGACCCTCTCATTCACAAATGTAAGAGAGAGTTGGCTTTTGAATTTGAGATGAAGTACCGAGGACTGATGCACTATTTCCTAGGGGTGGAGGTCTGGCAAAAGTCAGGTGAAATTTCCTCTCTCGAGGAAAATATGTTGTGAACATATTGGAAATATTTGGGATGGTGGACTGCAAGCCTGTGACTACTCTAATGGAACTTAACTTTAGGAAGTTATGTGGTAGTGTTGCTGGACCTGAATTGGGAAATGCTTCTGAGTATCATCAACTCATAGGAGCACTGATGTTCCGGGTGAACTCTCGCCCGGACATATGTTTTGCAGTTAACACATTGAGCCAATATATGGTTGAGCCTCATCGTATACATTAGGTTGGTGCCAAGAATCCTCTTAGATATGTTCAGGGCACAATCACTCATGGATTGAGATACATTGTAAGAGATATGAGGCTGCATGGTTATTCTAATGTTGATTAGGCTGGCAGTGTGGTGGATCGCAAGAGCACTTCTGGATGTTGTTTTTCTTTGGATTCTGCTTCAATATCATAGATGAGCAAGAAGCAGAAATCGGTTGCCTTGAGCACCGCCGAGGTCGAATAAATAGCTGCTAGTATGGCCTCCTGTGAAGCTATTTGGTTGAGGAAGCTCTTCAATGAGTTGTTTGGACCTGTGTTGGATACTACTGTGATCCTCTGCGACAACCAGAGTCAAATATGATATTAGATCATCATGTGTTTCATGATTGCTCCAAGCATATAGATATCAGGTACCACTTTATCCGGTATATGGTACAATGAAGAGCAATAAGGCTCCACCACATTGGGACTGATGAACAGGTCGTTGATATTCTGACAAAGCCCCTGGGTAAGGTCAAGTTCTTGGCCTTCCGAGAACGACTTGGATTCGTGGAGAAACCCTCTTATGAAGGTTATGTATGAGATGGACATTGAGCTCGGGGTTGATCCAGGGGGCTTGGGGTACTTCTTGGAGTGATTAGAAACCATAGGGTGAGTGGCTTTTCCTTCCCCTAGTGGTTTTCTATGTCCAAGGTGAGTGGTTCAACCATCCCCTGCAATACCCCTTGGCAACATGTAGGCAGGATGAGTGGTCCATCCTTCTCCTACTGAGACATCTTGCATATGTAGTATGGGAATCGTGGGAAGTACCTCTCATCTGGCCAATGAGTAGGGAAATGAGGATAGGGTCCATAGTACTACCGATGGACGCATCATGTACTACCGCACTCCCTATGCTAGGATGACCGATATTGATCTGAGATCAATTGGAACTGACTTCGAGTCAGTAAGAGTGGTATGAGACACTCTCTTTTGATTGGAACTAACTTCGGGTCAGTAAGAGTGGTATGACACACTCTCATTTGATTGAGATTGACTGCGGGTCAGTAGATAATGGTATGATACATTCTCGATCACTGCTTCTTCTTCATAGTTCAGCAGTGCAGAGAAGTGCATTGATGGCAGAGATAGTACAAATTGGCAAATGGAGTTCTCCCTAGTTGAGAGGGAGTGTTAAAATTGGAAACTAGGGCCAAACTCCACATGGGTCATATTATTTATGATAGCTCATATTTTTCTTGGATTCCTCGCTCTGAGAGGTGTAGGATTGATTTAAAGATCATCTGATTCTGACTTGTACAAATGAAGTTATGAATTTATTTTGATTATGGTCAAATTGTCAAGATCGGCCTATAAATTTATGTAGGCTTAGAAGCCCAACAGTCGCGTCTATTCATCCTCAACATTGCATATAAATAGAAGGTGACTTAGCCTCATTTGGACACACACATCTTCACACTTCTCTCTCTCTCTCTACTCATTGATTGGGTAGGGATTTCTGGGCCTCTCTCTCTCCACACGTACGAAATTTCAAGAGAGCAAAATTTCAGGAGGATGAAATTTTTGTTTTTGGTGTTGACCAAATTCTATGACAGTTCGACCAAGTGTTGACCAGCAATGTTGACCTGTTTGACTACGTTTTTGGGTGAGGTATTTTTGTTTGGGTAGGACGCATTTCCGGGCACATAAATCGAAGGCAAACGTTACCTTTGACCAGTGTTAACTGCAGCTAGCACTGACAGCAGGTTGGTTGTTTGACCAGATTTCACTGGGCAGTTTTTGGGTTGTTTTGAGGGTTGATTGTTTGGAGTCCAAAGCTCACTGAAGTTGACCAATTTGTTGAGGGTCAAATCTTCCCTGTTGACCATCATTGACTTTTATGGTTAGGGCTCTTTCGCTGCTATTATAAATTATCAGATCTGTGAATTGTACTATCTCTCTCTGCTCAATTATTAAAGACTATAAGAAGAATTTATCAAGGGTTTCCCCACATTGGGGTTTGTCCCTGGCTGGTGCCACATCTTGTGTCCTCTTGTCTTGGTTTGTCTTCTACTCTTTATGTTTATGTTCTATCTGCATTTACTATCATGTTGATGTGATTGCTAAACTGAATATTGATATTGGGCTAAGTAAGAAATTGAAGTAAAATTGCTCTAAAGCATAGAACATACCATTGTTGCCTAAAATTAACAAAGATTCATAGCATAACCTTGAGTAGATACCCCAGTTTCTTTATCTCCATCAAAGTCTGAGACAGAGTATCCAATCAAGCTGAAGTCGTCCACTTGTCTATACTTAAGTCCAAAGTCATGAGTTCCCTTCAAGTACTTTAGAACTCTTTTCGCAGCAAACCAATGTCCCTCATAAGGCTTTTGCATAAACCTAGAGAAAATTCCAACAACAAATAAAGGTATGGTTTGGTAGTAGTCAGGTAGTTGATACTTCCTACAAGTTGTTTATACTTTGTTGCATCCTCAAATTCTTTTCCTTCAGTGGATGTGAGCTTTAAGTTTTGTTCCATTGGAGTAGTCAAAGGATTGTACTCAGTCATACGAAACTTGTTCAACAGATCTCCAATGTACTTCTTAGGAGAGAGGAATATAAATTTTGGATGTTGAGTTACTTCAATACCAAGATAATAGTGACCCCAAGTCTATCATTTCAAAATCTTTCCTCAATTCCTTCTTTATGGATGCAATATAGCTCTCATTGTTCCATGTCATCAAAAGATCATCTACATACACCACAAGATATACAATTGTTTTGCCAATTTTCTTGACAAACAAAGTCGCATCATCATGATCATAATGTTTGAAGTTGAGTTTCAGAATATGCTTCGTTAACTTCTCATATCAGGCTCGCGGGGCCGTACAAGGATTTTACAAGCTTGCATATTTTATGTTCTTGACCCTTCACAACAAATCCTTCTAGTTGAGACATAAAAACATTATCTTTCATATCTCCATTCAAGAAATCAGTTTTTACATCCATTTGATGGACTTTCCAACAGTTCTGAGTTTCCAAGGCAAAGAGTGTCTGAATGGTAGCCCATTTTGTCGTGGGGACAAAACTCTCCTCATAGTCAACCTCTTCCTTCTGTGCAAAACCTT
Organism: Pinus taeda; assembly: GCA_000404065.3. NCBI lineage: Eukaryota > Viridiplantae > Streptophyta > Pinopsida > Pinales > Pinaceae > Pinus > Pinus taeda. The sequence continues at coordinate 32,585 of APFE031139964.1, forward strand.
TTACCATAAGCCTAGTTTTGTCCTTATTAAGTGAGCCATCAGCGTTATACTTGTTCATGTAGACCCACTTGCATCCTATTGGTTTGGTTCCGAATGGAGGATCAACCATCTTCCAAGTGTCATTCTTTATCAAGGCATCATACTCCATTTCCATCGCTTATTTTTATTCATCATGAGAAACGACTTCTTTGAAGGAAGTTGGTTCAATATCTGAAGACAAATTCAGTTCACAGCCATAAGAAACATCCATATCAACAGGTGAATTAGAGTCATCTACATCACCTCCATTTTGCGTGGTTGAATTTCTTGTTCATGTCTTTCCAACATCGTCAAGATGAATAGTTTCAAGTGTCTTTGTCAACCATTTTGGAGGACCTTTCTGAGATGGCTCAAGTTTCTCAGATGACTGAGTTGGGACTAATCGTGATTGAGTCTCCAAATTCTATCAATCACATCACAAAGTGTCATCAGTGGTTAGCCCGCTTCATGTGGGGAAAGAGTGTTTCAGAAGAAGATTCCATAGATTGATCCAGTATAGTGATCCCCCCTTCAAGATGTGGAATCTCATTATCAAATTCTTGAAAATACTTGGCATGTTTGAATCTATTGAAATGATCAAGTTTCCACTCAACAACATGGCAACATTGGAAGATTCAAGAAAGATGACATCTCTAGACACTACAAACTTCTTATTAACTTCATCATAGAGACGATATGCTTTGGAGGCATTTGAATACTCCTAGAAGATACACTTGTGACTTCTTGCACCAAGTTTGTTTCTTTGTTCCTTAGATCAAGGCATAACATGTGGAACCAAAGACCTTGAGATGTTTTACCGAAGGAATGTGGCCACGCCACATTTCATGAGTATTGTTTCTAATAGCATTAGATGGACACCTATTCTTTATATATACAACACATAGAACTACATCAGCCCAAACATCAATTTTACATTTTTCAAAAATGTCATGGAACATGCCATATTTAAGATTGTCATGTCCATTGTTTCGGCTACTCCATTCTGTTGGGAATTATAAGGCACAATTGTTTGATGTTTGATCCCATGTTGGCGAAGATAGTTTTCAAATCAATTTGAAGTGTATTATTTTCCAAATTTATTAGTGTGAATAGATCCAATATGATATTGTGCATCATTTTCAATCCATGCATGAAATTTCTTGAATGTTTAAAAAGCATCAAATTTGTTCTTCAATAAATAAACCCAACTCATTCTAGTGTAGTCGTCAATAAATATCATTATATATTTATTTTGTGCCACATAAGTATGAATGAATAAGTTCAAGTTTTCTATGTGCTATGGAAGGTGAATCATGAAAATATCTGTTGTTTTGTTTTCCTAAGATACAAACATCACATTGTTTAAGTTTCCTAGGAATTGTAGGCAAACCAGTAACACTACTTGTCTTCAACATATGAAAGTTGCCATAATTCAAGTGTCATTAGGGGAATTTTGAGGTCTAAAATGGGACTCCTAAGGAAATTATAAAATAATTGTGAAAATAATAAAATAAGATTAGATTACATCATCAAATTTTAGAGGGAAAAAAGAAAAAACTATTTTTTCAGCTCGTATTTTCAACTTATTTCCTTATGGGTTTACTCAAATTTCGAGTGGCAACACTCGTTGGATGCAGAATTTGATTCATCATCCAAGGAGTACCCATGTTACATACTTTCGATGGACCCTACTACACAAAAAATGAGAAATATATCAAAATGTTATTGCAATCACGGTTTTTTGTGTATTTCTCATTTTTTTATGTAGCAGGGTCCATCAAAAGTATGCAACATGGGTTTTCCTTGGATGAGGAATTAAATTTTCATCCAATAAGTACTCATGCTTGCAATTTGAGTAAAACCTTAGTGAGATAACTTGAAAATATGAGTTGAAAAAATTAGTTTTATTATTTATTTTTTTAATCATTTTATTTTTTTACTCCAAAAATGATGAATCATCCCCCATGGTTTACGTCATCATCTTGAATCCTATTGGTTCTTATAAAGTTTAATTTTGTTGTACATTTTTCTTAGGAGGCCCATTTTAGACCTCAAAATTCCCCTAATGCCAAATCTAGCATGCCATAAAAGACTTGATGGAAATGTACCTTCATCATAATGAGCACTGTATGAGAAGTTTTTTGCACGAGCATAGGTACCTTGCAGCTTCAGAAGTTTTTCTTCTTTTATCCTCGTCATGACAAGTGAGCGATCTTTTCTAACCTCAACTTGGCCATCAAACATATGAATGGAGTGTCCTTGTTGGCGAATGTGGACCAAAGACATCAAGTTTTTCCTCAACTCTGGGAGATATAGGACATCATGCAGAAGAAAGTTTGGAAGACCAGAGAGTTTTAGCTTGATTGTTCCAAGCCCTGATGGCTTGAGTTTTGACTTGTTTACAAAGTATATTGCTCCATCAACATTGTTAGTAAATTCTTCAAAAAAAAATTCTTCTAAAATTCATGTGGCAAGTTGCTCCTAATCAAGCAATGAATCGTTTTTCCAAGAAGCAAGTGAAGCATTAAATAAGTTTTCAGTTACTCCAATATTACAATGTGCCACAACATAGTGAGTGACTTTAGGTGCTTTACATTTCCCTTTATCATTGGTTTTACTTTTGGCTTCATTTCTTTCCTACTCAATTATGTCTCGAGGCAACTTACATGTGGATGCATCATGTCCATCTCTATTGCAACGTATGCAATGAAGATCAGACTTTTCTCCTTACAGTCTGCCCCCCCCTGCCTCTAAAATTCTTTCTTCCTTTTCCTCTCCGACTACCTCTTTCTCTAAAAGAATCTTGTGCGTGATTCTCCTCTTTATGTGCAAGACACGGATTCTTCAAAAGACTAAGGAGTTGTCTTCTTCCCAAAAATTAAAATCCTTCTCTTTCTCAGGAAACTTCTTCTCAAGGGAGTCAAACCACTTGCTTGCAATGTCTCAAGATAATTTGAATAAGTGGGATATAGTGCCTTGACATAAGCTATGAGAGGAGTGTTTATTTGAACACCAGTGGTTTTGATATCATGCATAAGAGATCTTACTTCTGAAGCTAAAGCAAGAGGGTCATCAGTTTTCAATTCAACACTGGACAATTTAATCACCAATTGGACAACATCAAGTTCAAAATATGAGTCATAGAGTTCCTTCAACTTCTGTAAGGCTTCAAAAGAATTTGAAAATGGTGAAATATGGTGACTCACCTCTTCATTTACATATGTTGCAATCAAGTCATAGGTCTTGTTGTTCTTGATTTCCCAAATGGAAATCTCTTTATCTAAAGTGGGCTTTACAAGTTCACTATCTCCTTCTCCTACACAAACTCCTTTCCACAACTCATTGAAAATGAGAGCGTGTTTTATCCTCCTTGACCATTCAAGATAGTTCTCTTTTCCCAAGAGAAATAATCCAACAATAGACATTAATAAATGCATTTTAAATGTGCTTTGTGTAAAAAAATGTACTCTATTTCCCATATACTGTAAAAAAAATTGCACTTATTGTGGTAATATGGGTAAAAAATGCACTCTGATATATTAAAACAAAGGTATATTTAAGAGAGGGAGCATGTGGGGGTAGGTATTAACCGGCGGGGATAGATTATATATGGACAGCGACCAAAGCCATGGGTTTGGCGGGTCAATGTAGGAGGAGAAACCGTTTATGATATATGACAGCGTAATATTATTTTGGAGCTGTTATAAAAACGATGATTTTGGATGGAAGGTATGTGTTATATATGGTATAGCGGAGCGGTATGCAGTGGCACCACAGTGGTATTCCACGATGGTATGTAGTGGTAATAAAAACCTAAGTGTGGTATGCAATGGTGTTAAAAACCATTCAACAGTCAACGTATGGACCGGGCTTCAAACAACAGAGGTATGACGGTGGGAGGAGGCAACCAGTGGAATTAAACGTAAACCAACCACTGTTGTATGGAAAAAACCAGTGTGGGGGATATGAGAAACTGGGAATCACTTTATACCAAAGAAGTATTGGAGAAGGTGTGGTTTTGCTTGGCAGTAGGGAGAGACGGCGTATGGTGGTTGATAAGCGTTAGGGATATGAGAAACTGGGAATCACTTTATACCAAAGAAGTATTGGAGAAGGTGTGGTTTTGCTTGGCAGTAGGGAGAGACGGCGTATGGTGGTTGATAAGCGTTATTAGGGAGGAGGCCTGCAATACGTATGATTATGGGTGCAACGCAACCACAGTGAAACAAAAATCAAGTAGTATGTATTACATATAACGATGTATTGTACGCAGAAGCTTCTACACCAGTGTTATATGTGTTAAATAAGTCTTGGGGAGGAGGCAGTGTGGTGCCGTGACGGAGTTTTTTTTTCAAAAAACTTAACACAGTCACCCTGCGCGGTAATGAAGCCCCATTTTTTAATTAACACAGGTAAAAAAGCCCGGTTTCACTTCTCAAGGAAAAAAAATTGCATATAACACCGCCATTCATTCATCAACCATCAAACAAACACGCTTCTAAACAAGCTTACTACACACAGATGCCATTGAATCTTGAACAGGAGTCACAACACCTCCAGGCAGCGCACCAACTCACACCAGCGAGTAATTCTTGCATGTCAGTCTCCTAGAACAGCGAAGACGACCCCAGAAAATCCAAAAAGGAGGCAGCAAACACAATTAAAAAAAATTAAACTGCATCACAAAGGTGGCAGTTCTGCATAAATATGCAGAACATGGCAGGAGGGAGTTACAAAGGTAGAGAGAGGGAATTCAAAAATGGAGTTGGCTCTGCAAGAGGTAACTCCTCAAACTGAATGGTTTTTAGCATTAAGGTTAATCTCAATCTCTCTTCACATTCCAATTCTCCTTATTTTCTATTGACATTATTTTACACATAGGTGTTAACGCAAATTATCTTAGCATGAAATAAATTTACTAGATAATAAAGAGGCCCTTAGCAAAGGAAAAGTGAAGAAATGTGCTATGTAAGGGGAGATGAAAGCTCCATCAATATGCAACATACAAATTGAATGTCAACACCTTTTAGAAAATAAATAGTCTAAATGGAACTAAGGCAACTAGTTTTGAGGATGTACCAAAGATTGGGATTGAGCATTGTGGGAATCTGTTTAAGAAAATATAGTGAACATTGATGAGATTGTCTATATGACCTACTTCTCGAATTTTGTAAATAGTAGGGTTTTTCTTAGGGTTCTTTGAGATCATAAAGGAGGATCTTATGCAGATTGCCAGAGGAATTATGGTCTTGTCAGAAGATGTTGGCAAAGTTTAATGCAAATTTAATAGCCTTAATTCCCAAATCATAGAATCATGTAACCTTTGAGGAATTCAGGTATATATGCCTCTGAAATTGTATATACAAGATTGTTTCTATGATCATAGTGCATAGGTGAATTTGTTTTTGTCTCGAATTCTCAATCTATTTCCAGTGAACGGTTTGGTTTTCTGAAAGGAAGACAAAACACGAAGCCATGGCGCTGGCACACGAGGTCCCACATACTACAAGAAATACGGGTCTAAAATCAAGCGTGGTTAAGGTAGGCCTCTCCGAGGCATATGATAAAGTGAGTTGGCTTTCCCTGAGACTTATGTTTATTTATCTAGGTTTATGTGTTTAGTTCAATAACTGGGTTATGAGTTATATAACTTTTGTGTATGTTGCCATCTTAGTCAATGAATCGGCTAAGGCCTTCTTCAAGCCTTGGAGAGAAGATAGGCAAGGATGTCCTCTCTCGCCACTATTATTCCTCATTGTGGTTGAGGATCTCGGCAGTGCTTAACATAGACAAAAAAAAATCTTGCGCAGTTTAAAGGGATTTTAGTGGGTAAGAGCTTTGTGTATATCACATTTGTTTTTTGTTGATGCTATCCTTTGTTTTGTGATGGCTCCAGAACGAATGTTCAGAAGTTGAGGAGATTATTGATCTTTACTGTCTTGCAATTGGGATGGTGATCAGTTTGAGTAAATCAACTATTTATTAGATGGGTATATAGCTATTTCATTAGCAATAGATTTAGTTGTAGACAGATTTGAAGTATCTGGATTTCTTCTTTAAAGGCCCAACGAATATGGAAAGTGTGATTAGGATTAGCTGATTTCAAAGGTGGAGAAAAGCCCTGGTATGCAATCGATGGCTATTGCAGGGAGGTATATTCATTTTGGTTCGCTATGTTCTTGAAGCAATTTTGGAGGTATATTCATTTTGGTTCGCTATGTTCTTGAAGCAATTTTGGTTTACTAGACGACTATTGCTTGTATCCCAAAAGGAGTTTTAGAAACTTTGAGTAGGATATGTTTAAGATTCATCTAGTATGGCGACAAGGGGAAGAAAGGCACAATGTTGGTAAAGTAGCAAAAGTTAGCTATTCCAGTGGAGATGGGGATGTGGTATAAAAAACATTCATATGCATGCAAAGATTTTGGCCCCGAAGAGTCTGGAAATGAATTTCATATGAGGGGCTTTGGAGTAATGTGAGCTATCAAAAATATTTAGAACCTATGAATATGGAACAGTAGATTCATCATCCTTCAAATCCTTTGTACAGGCATCTCATTTTTGGAAAGCAATAGTGTTGGTATTCCCATTGATTGGGTGATGACTTATTTGGAGCGTTGGTAATGTACAAAATGTCAAGTTTGGTGAGGATCCCTAGGTGGGGGCTAAAAATGATTACCCATTACTTGAAAATCTCATTATCGCTCTAAGGTAAATGAATCTGTAATTTTTAAATTAAGTAGCAGACCAGGAAAACGCCATGATTTGGATAAAAGAGTGGAAATGCACTAGAGAGATTGGACTTGCTATGAATTCCGCTCAAAGATAGGACCATGATATAGTAAAACTCAAAATGAGCCATGCTAAGCCAAAGGATGAAGATGGCAAACTAATATTGTTAAAGAACCCTACTAGGGGTCGCTATTCTCTAAACTTAGTTATAAGGTTCTTTGTAGTGATGAAAGAGATAGAGAGCCGTGTTACTGGTGGAAGTAGGTCTAGTCTTTTAAGTTCCCTTTGAAAGTCAAGTTGTGCATGTGATTTTTCTTAATGGCAAAGTTCTAACAAGGGAAAATAGACAAAGAGAGGCGTATTAGGGCCAAATAGATGCAAGTTGTGGGACAGTGGGACTAATAGTGACATTGTTTCCCATTTATTCGTTTTCTGCTCCTTTTTGTGCAAGTATTGAAGGAATTGCAAACCCCAGTTGGATTTAAAATATCTTGGAGTGGCAAACAATGGAAGAATGCCTCAGACGTTGGTGTGGATCTTTAATAGTAAAACCCCTCAAACTTAACCTCTCCTTATTATATGAGACACTTGCTTGGATAGGAATAGGGTCACCTTTGAGCGCAGAGATATCACACATTTACAATGTGTTGTTCAAAGCTTTTTTATCTTAAAATTTTTAAACAAGATGGAAGTGGAAATGTATCGAGGTAGCGCATAGATGAAGACATTGTTGATAAGTCAAATGCAAGTAGATATTTTGATGGCTAGCTCAAGGAGAACCCAAGCTCTATGGGGTAAGAGGGATTTTGTATCTTGACTACCATGTAATGAGGTTCAGAAGTGAGCTTGGGAGAGGGTCAAATAATTGTGTAGAGCTCTTGGTTTTAAAGCTAATTCTAGAGCTAGCCTTCGAAAAAAGGAGTTAATAAAGTGCAAATTTTAGTGATACACAACTAGTAATGAAATGGATGCAAGGGTTCTATTCAATGGATAGTTTCTCTCTCGCCCAAAGGGGTTGGATCCAATGGTGGAAAGTGAGGAGTTTTCACTATTGGCAAGGTTCAATTCCATGAGACCTTACTTCGAGCCATGGGGAGGTAGTGGTCGAACGTGTGTTTGCACCCAGAGGGACCATATTAAATGGTTTTGCGACCTGTGCAAATATAAGTGAACCAAAGCCCACCCTCACGTCCTGTAAAAATTGGGTAAGGTTAGGGCTTCCTTGGAGCCATGGGGTCATCTAGAGGTAGAGGTCGAACATGCGGTTGCACCCAAAGAGGCCATATTAAATGGTTTTGTGACCCATGCACATGTAAGTGGATCAAAGCCCACCCCATGTCCTCCTTTAGAGATCAAAGGATCTTAGCTCAAGTTATTTGTTGAATAATTTGTTTTTCCAACTACATGGGTTCAAGTCTCTAGGGACATGTTGTAACTGGTCAGTCAGTGGCATTTATGAAATAATTGTATTTGGTGTTAAATAATATAGGGCCCTATAAAGTAGTAGGGCGATGGCGGCCTTGACAGTCGAGTGTGCTAACGCACCCTGCAATCCTTATCCCCGATCTGATAAACAGAAGCATATCCTTCTGCGCAGTTACACAAGGTGCGAAGCCGCCAGAGAGAAAGCCACACACTTGTATTCAACCCAAAACCCACCATGCCATTGTCTTTTACATCATTAATAATATTGAATTAAACAAATGAGTGGATTGATGTTGTATACACATGAAGTTTTCTAGTGTCTTGTGACTCCTTCACAACATACTCATCCATCTCTATCAGAAATTTTACAAAATCAAGAGAGTGATCTTAACAAGTAGTACATCTTATCAAAGGACAATAGCTCAAGTGGTAGTTAGCGAGTTTAATTCCCCCTCCACCTGGGTTCTATTCTCCAAAGACATGTTAACCTATGTAGCAAAAATTTGAACATGTTGAAAATCATGACCAGCAATTCCTATAAACCCGAAGGGACAAAATATTTTGAATATCTTGGTTTGAAATGAATAGTGGCAACCGTTGTGATTCAATCATAGGTCTCACCCAAAATAGTTCTCAAGTTACCGATTCACCAATTCCCATTAAGAAAAACAAATACCTCATCTTGTGTAAGAAGTTCATTGTCATGATTATGATTTCTTTCATCTTTTGTATTACAAAGGGCCTCTATAATTGCCTTTAGCATGCCTGGAGTGTGAAAAATTAATTTTAACTTGTACTCTACTTTATCACTTATAATTTGTGTTTTGATTATCCATTAAGCTCATTTGAATTGCCAACATACTCTCTCTTCTTGTCTCTTTTCCTTCTTCACTCCCTAATCTTCAACATGCCACGATTCAAAACTAAATGTCATGTTTAATTTAACCGTGTACACAAAGTTTTGGGAATCCATATTGGCTGAAAGCTCTACAACGCATTTATGACACTTGAAATAGAATTAACAACATCCCTAAATAGGTCTTGTCATTAACATATTCCTCGCAAAAATTATACTCCACAAATAGAACAATATCATCTTAAAGCTAGAAAAAATTGTCTATTATACTCCATCTAAGAGAGCATTCAATGTTTACCTCCCAAGACTTGCCTAACTACAACAATGCCTACAACAACCTTGTAGGAGGATGTCCACAAAATTCATAACATTATTACGTACACCAAACTTTTCCAATACATTTAATTATTTAAGATTAAATACAAGAGAGACTAACTCTATCAAATTGAAGAGAATGAATGTTTTTGTTTCCATTGATGGTAAATCAAGGCCTACAAAGTGGAGAGAAACAGTCCCTGTCTATAAAAATTTGTTTATTCCAAAATGAAATTATGAATTAAATAGTCAGACTAGTGGATTTTATGGTCCAAAGTGGCATTTTCTAAAAATCTATCTCAATCTGTGATTGCATGAGCTCAACATAGTGTTACACAACACACCCCACACTTTTAGGATGTGAGGGACACTTGGGGAAGCAATTCCTCACATCCTCCTTTGGGGGAAGCTTAGGGAAACACATGGGGAGATATTTCCCCAGTGTGGACACATTTCCCCAAATGGGAGATCCCTAGGTGTCCCCCTCCCCCACAAGGGGGACCTCTAAGGGTGTCCACCAAAATTTTATGTCCAAAAACCCTTCTAAATAGAACAAAAATGGGGCTCAAACTAAATTTTATGTCCAACCAAATTTAATGAATTAAATGGTCCAACTAATGGATTTTATGATCAAAAGTGGCATTTTCTAAAAATCTATCTCAATCTGTGATTGCATGAGCTCAACATAGTGTTCCACAACACACCCCGCACTTTTAGGATGTGAGAGGCACCTAGGGAAGCAATTCCCCACACCCTCCTTTAGGGGAAGCTTAGGGAAATATTTCCCCAGTGTAGACACATTTCCCCAGATGGGAGATCCCTAGGTGCCCCCCTCCCCCAAAGGCGAGGGCAGGGAGGGGGGCTTTGAGGGTGTCCACCAAAATTTTATGTCCAAAAACCCTTGTAAATAGAACAAAGATGGGGGTTAGATCTTGTCGAGCCTATGATCCTAGTAATTAATGGTAATATTAAAATTTTAAAGTAGAATGATAAGAAAAGCTAAGTTAGAGGAGAATGTCACTTTCGGTTGAACTTTTAACATTACTATTAATTATTTCGAGACATTTGAGAGTGGTTTTAAGCTCATCAAACTCCATATAGAGAGTAAAATTTCATGTCCCATTTATTATTTTACAGACTTCACAGCTTTTAAAATTTCAAGATGAATTTACATGAGATTAATTAAATTTCTTTGAATTTTATCAGTACTATTATTTTTATAATTTTAGAAATGTGGGCCCCTATGCAAGCGACCTTGACACCCCATTCTCCCTGAATTTCCCTAAAATTTGGGGGTGCTTCCACATCCCTGTGCATCACCCTGCTCTCTCCCCCATCATGTATATAAGATATTACATTTTGATACCAAAATATGTTGCATGCAATTTTCTACTAACATTCTTGTTTTCTAGTTTATGAAAATAAAATTTAAAACATTTTTATTAATAAATAGAATTAGAGACATCTAAGCATTCATCCTTAAACTTTGAGCAAATGGAAAAATTGAAAAGCCATACTTCATATTTCAATTTGTATAAGTTATGATAACACCACCTTGACCTTTTTGACCTACAAATTTCTTAAAGATGTCATTCCCAGTCCATCCCATTTCTCATTTTCCTTTTCTATTGAAGCATATAGCCCAAAATAAATATTTTATGGTAATATCATGTCTTTTGATTACAACATTGTCTTCATTAATTTATCTTTTTAGGTATGAACTTCAAATAATAATTTGAATTATTTTTCTTACTTTTGATTACAACATTGTCTTCATTAATTTAAGTATAAACTTCAAATAATAATTTGAATTATTTATTTTACAGAGTTCCAAGGATTTTTAAAGAGCTAATCATTAAACTGGAAAATATCCATATCCATATCCATAGCCCTTTCTATGTGGTGGTCCAAACAGGCCAATGTATGGATCAATCATATTAGATATGGCACTTCACAGAAAATTGCTATCCTAATCATGACATAATTTTATCACAGCCCTGAACTAACACAAAGCAAAAGAAAAAACAAAAGCAAAAGTCCAAACTCATGAACCTCAATAGACCAATACAAATTATGACGATCCTATTATAGATATAGCATTCTTGGGAAGGATGACTAAAACACCCAAGCAGCATTTTAAACTTATGAAACTCATTAACAATTTTGGATTTATCATAAAAAACAAATATAATCATTAAAAATATCACTATCTCACTCAGGACCAGACCATACCCACAGCATGCTCATGTGGAGGATTTCACCCAGATTTGAACCCAAATTGTGACAAGCACCCACACCTGGCAATTTAAAGTTTGTTTTCCATTTCAGTAGTTACAAAAATCTCTCCATTTTTAAGCTTTTAATGTTGGAAATAATATATGTGTGTAACAAAAACAGAATTTTAGCAGAATACTTTATATCCCTTTCATACCCCCACTAAGGCAACTACTCTAGAATGAAAAAGAAAAAAAAAATCACAAACATATTTTTACAGAGGTGAAAAGCAAACCCAAAATTGAAAAGAGCATAGGTTTTCTTACATCGAGCTAAGTATTTTTTCTTAGACATTCACAAGTTCAAACCCTATTTAGAGTATCTCCGATTTTAATCAATTTCCGAAGAAGCCAGCCCCAAGTTTTCCACCCTGAATAGACCCTGGCCATTCAGGAAAAAGCTCATTTCTTATATCCAGTTTTACACTTTTAAGACTTCAGGCGTATTGGTTTGAAAATGTATATATGCTTGAGGAGCCAGTACAGTTTAACATACTTCACTGCAATTTTTCTTTGCTAGTTCCCTATGAAGACTCTTACAAATATAAAACAGTATAGGACCAGATAAAAGCGTTAAAATAATGTCCCAAACTGCGCTTAAACACTACCATTCTTGCAATCCTGATATTATTGCTATAGACTGGCCATAATAGCAAGATTTCCTTAAAAAAGAAATCAAATCCCTTAAGTTTTACCCATGAGAACAATTTTCAGTGGTTCACCGTGACACTCTGGTAAAACCTTTTCATGAATGATATCAAGTGAAAACTTGGTCCTCTTGATATGTTTGATCGCATCCTCGTTACCATAGAAAGTAATAGAAATTTATTGGAGAACCTAGAGAAAATTAGTGTATTAGGATGCCTTTTTTATTATTCTCTTAGAGCTCTTAAATAATTTCTCCATGGTCCAGATTTCTTACGAGCAGCAGTCAAAATAAATGAATTACCAAAGATCGTGAATTTCTTCTAGTATGGATTATGCCGCAAAGCACACACTCACACGTGAGTGTATAGTTTGACACTATTTACCATATTTGCTATTTTCCAATCATCAGAATTAGCTCCCAAAAATCATTCTACCAAAAAATCAATCAAATTCCATATCAAACCAAAACTAAATAAAACCTGGTAGAGAACCAACTCCCAATCATCACTCGTCCCGAATACCAAACACGATTCCAGATCAAATCAAAATTTAATGATTGTTTACATGGTGGGTAAAATTTAAACGATCTCTTACTAGTATGAAAAAGTGAGCCCAGCTAAGTTTTAGCCTGGCTCTCAGAACTCGCTTCTCTATGCCCTTAATCTACAATATTTGATTTTTGTTAATCATCAAAGTATTTGTGCAACAGTGTTCAGCTTCTCTGCCAAACAGAGTTGTGTCCTTGTGAGCCCAGCTAAATAGTTCACTAGTAGCAGATCCTGCCACATAATTTTAAAACCAATTTAGAAATTATGAACTGTAAGCTGGAAGTAATGCGAAAAAGAAAATAACAATGAAATCAACAACCAGGCTACAAGAAGTGTTTATCGAGGGAACTATAAAGATATTGTACCTGTATGCTGTCACTAAATAGTTTATCAAAAGCATCTGGTGACATCTTTGGTACGGTAGCCAGTGTGTCCATAAGATATCTTCCAACTGTCTGATCGGGAGCAACTTGACCTCGCTGAAAATTTTGAAGAAATAGTTAAAAACTTAAAATAGGATGAGAACATTATACAGACTAACCTGGGCATAATAATCAACTTCTAACAAAATTAGCTACTCTGCATGAGAGTACCCTCACCACTACGTCATCAACATATTGAAAAACATCCTCTATGAGAGCATGTAAACCCTGCATGGAAGCCTCTAGCCCCTCTAAATCATTTGGAAGTTTGTCCACAATTGTCTTCTTCAGAACATCATCTGCCATACAAATTTTCATCTAACTTCAGTACTGGCCCTCTTAAATAGCACAAAGAGAGATTCAGAGGACAAGAATTGAATTACAAAGTTACATCAAATAGATGTATGTAAAAGATATGACAGTTACTGAACAAAATTTTAAATTTAAGCCAAGCTTTGCAGATGACCACCTCTGTGTAATTAACACAAAAACGTAATAAAAAATAACAGTAAACTTACGTAACGAATATAAGTGAGCATGTTATAACTTTTCGTTGAATGTAAATATATTAAGTACACAATGATCAATTAGCATAACAGCCAACCAAACCTACATAAGCTAAAAATGCAAAAGTACTGTCTCATCAATAAGCAACTTTATGATGTAGTTGATGTTAAAGAATTCCATGCATCACACAGAAATGGGGAATGCGTACCTTAAATCTGGACTCAGCATACAAGTTCAACTCAAAAAAAATTCAAATATGCAGTATAACTTCGCAATATAAAACAACGAAAATTCAAAGACTTTCCAGTCAATCCCTGGCACTAACAATCTCTTCATATTAATAAGAAATTTAGTGGAAAAGGAAATTTTGAAAGATGACCGTTTTTTAAATAAATTGGAAAGAACAAATCAGTGCATAGAAGAAAAAAATCCAAATCTATAAAATAACGATCAAATATAAGATCAAAAAATTATGTTGTTCTGAAGAAAACTGAGTTGGATATTTTTATTGCAGTTTGAATCCAATTAGATATTCAAACAAAACACTTTCATACAAGAATATATATGCCCACCCTTCTCAAATAGACTGTTCCAAATGAGATATAGGTTCACTATTAACCAAGAAACTTGTAGCCTAATGCTGAGACTAAAACCAGCTTAGATCCAACTTAACTCCAGATCTACCAAGCACCGAGAGGGATCAAATCTCTTGAGATGCAAACCTCTTTTAAAGTGAGAAGAGATTTGATCCCTTTCGGCACTTGGAAGATGCGGAGTTAAGATGGCTCTAGACTGGTTTAATTTCTCCCTTTAAATAGGCTACATTCCACATGAATATCATGGGCTCCCATAAACCTCGAGATCAAAACCATTGGTAATTTGACCAAGTAATTATAAACATAATTATTAATTTTTTATATTTTATTTTATTTGTATATAATTTTACCCAATTAAAACGTTTTATTGATAATTATAATCATTAATTATTTTATTTTATTTTATTTTATTTTAATCTAGTTCAAATGTTTACCGGACATTGCATTACATCTCTATCATACTGGGCTGGAGAGCACCTCTCGGCACAATAAGCCATTCTAATTTACTTTAACTAAAAATGCAGGGAAAGATGTCATGGTAAGCAGTATTGCCATAAAAATAGCAGCTTAAGAGTGTCATAGGCAATATTTAGAGAGGCTGCTACAGCCAAACAAAATGGTCTAAGTGGCAACTGTTTCTACTCTAAGCGATGTTAATAAACCATGATAGAACATAATACCTAATAATTGTGAGTATGTCTTTGTACCCTGAGTCTTACCAACTGAAAATCAGAAAACAATACTCGAATACTAGGAAAACGATTATTCCAGTTAATACCCAACCAGCCTCTAAAACTGCCAAAAACCTGAGTACCAAAAATGGCTAAAAGAATATGCAAGTTTTACAGAACAAACAGCACAAACAAGAAAAGAAGCCTAGTAGTTCAATGTTGAACTGTTAAATTTGGACAACTAGGTCCAAACTCCATGTTCTGATGCTCAGATTAAGAGGCTAATATTTTTGTTGGATTCCTCTTTCTGAGAGGTGTAAAATCCATATAAAAATAGTCTTAATCCGATGAGCAGAACTTATATTTTGAATTTATTATTCTTAATAAATTATATGTGCAAGGT
>APFE031139974.1:8763-34622 GCA_000404065.3 Pinus taeda
CTTGGACAATGATGATCTCTTACTCATCCCTAGTCGAAAATAGAGAGGCAAGTGTCAGAGGGAAGCTTCTGGAAGATTCCATGATCTTCCACCTCGCATTTTTGTCCCTGCCATTTGTCCATTCCCGACCATCGCACCCTACAGAGGAGCAAATCAGTATGCATCGCACCCTGTACATTGGGAAGGGGATATGCTTCGCACCCTCTGCATTGAGCTTTCAGTATGGTCCAGTTTTGACCATTTATGAGCAGTTTTCAGTGGAGAACTTCTGGGAGATGATGTAATCAGTTGAACTTATTCCTTTAGGCAGTGAAGCAACCCTTTTAGGGACTTAAGAGCCCTCAGTTTATGGACATTTTTGATTGGGGTTGAAGTGCCCAAAAATGTCTATAACACCTGGGGTCCTTAGAGAAATCGCCTCCCCATTTCGCTGTAACTCACAGTTGTGTCTATCAAAAATTTAGTAATAAACCCTCCTATTATCTGATCCAACCAGTGATCTACTACCCGTGCGAGTTTATCTTCAAACGCCTCTAGCCCGCACACCAACTCAGGAGTCCAAACTATTAGTTGATCAAGTCCACACCTTCCCACGCTGTCAGCTAGCCTCGTGATCAACTTGTATATCTCTATCGAAAAATACACGAAGAAGATATCATGGTTTTCTCTGTATATGTAGCGATCCAACCACCTCTCCTCAGAGATCTGCGGATTTCTGTTTTCCTGTACGATGAACTCGTGAAGCTTTTGATCCAACCAGTCTTCAAGCTCTTTATTTTTAGGGTTCTAGTGTTTCGACATCAGACATCCCTTAGGAAGATCCTAGTCCTCGCAACAGAACCATTTGTTGGCTTATTGGGACCTGACCCAAGTTCAGAAGAGTTTTTAGCCAAACAAATCCCGCAGCTACCGACCCTTTTGGAAACAGCCCGCAGAGCATGGAATGAGGTCTCACCCGAGGTAGCAGGAGAGGGTGCTAGAACCAAGTTTCCACACCCTTGGGATGTCTTGATGTGGTCTAGAGGGGGTCGCGAACCTTTCGGTGGCTACTATCGGACTGCAGGTGTACTTTCTTACTAAGGAAATTATTATAGTTCTGATCTTCTTGTTATAGTATTTAAGAAAACATTTAACAATAAAACCCAATGCATTCAATTATAAAGAGATATAACAGATGCATAAACTGGAACACAATAGATCCACGATATCTCAGGAAACAACTTATATTTATTAATATCTTCTATCACCACAACTAGATCCACCATGTGCACTCAGCTGCAAGGATCTACGCATAGAGTTGTGTACTCTACCAGGCCTCTGTGCACATAGTTGCAGAGCCTCTATCTATCTACCAACACCCTTGACTCAAACTTACAAACGCAGAGAATATTGCCTTCACAAACCCATAAACATCAAGATCCAAAACCAAGACTTTCCAAAAACTGCCTTCTGGCCATAGAGCCTTGCTTTATTTATACATTCCCATGGTCTACAAACCATGGGTAGGCCAACTCACTTCCTATTATTTTACAATATTCTTGAGCGGACAACCCTTTGACTTGACTAGTTACAATTCGCGCTCCATGCACTTAGCGAGGTATTTACCATACTTTCACCCAAAACTGTGGGCTTTGAGCCCCAAAACCGTTACGCGGGCCCTCCACTACCCAACATCAATGAAGGTGATATAATAGAGATGGCCACCAAGAAATTGCATGGTAATTAGACCACATATGCAAAAATGAATGAGATGGGGGATGTCAATTGTATTGTTCTTGCTATAGGGGAATGGACAACCTAGACATGCTTCATCATGATGATCTTGAACCTTAGGAATCCCTAAGACCAATTCTTCCAATTTTGGAAGAGCATCATAATGTATATGGGTCAATCTTCGATGCCATAGTTTTCTTAGATGATTAGCATCATGGACCAATGCTACAAGTGGTCTTCCAATAACCTTGTAGGGTCCTTCATACCTTGATCCCAATGTGAATGCATCTCTCATAGATGATCCAACAGGCCAAGTAAGAACCTTTTCCTTGATTAAGGAAACCCTAATCCCTTTTTCTTCCAAGGTGGATATTGATACCAAATTCTTTTTCAACCCTGGAATGTACATCACATCATGGAGAAAAATAGATTCCCCAAGATTCAAATTAAATTTAATAGACCCAAAACCTTTAATGGGATGAGTCAAGTTGTCTCCAAGAATGATTTTAAATTTTGACTCCCTCTCTACCAAATTATAGAGAACTTCCTTTTAACCAAAGAAGTGATGAGTGACCCCACTATCAATGAACCAACTATATAACGAATCCGGAGGAGATGAGCTAGTAAGGGAAGAAATAAGAATATATTCTAATTGATCACAACATTACTTTCATACCTGGAGAGTTGTGAATTCTTTTGTGGATGACAATATTCTTCATGATCACTTGGAGAATCTCTTCTTCTTCTTTCATCTCTTCCATTGTTGTCATGACTTTGGTCATCTATTCTTCTTTTATCATTGAACCTATTGTTGTTGCTACTAGTATTGTGGCATGGTCCATTGTTCTTCTCAAGGAAATATCAAGCATAATGGCTTTTCTTATGAAAATTGTAGCATTTGATGTACATGTATTCCATTCTTCTATTTGTATTTTGAGGAGTCTTTCTTGAATTTTATGGACCTCTTTTCCCTTTCTTCTTATTTTTATCATGAGTGATGATTGTAGTGGGCTCTCCTTCTTCATGATTTTGAATCCTTCCTCTTGATATCATCCTTGATTCTTCTAGAGTGATATTTCCAACAATTTCATGAAATGATGGGAGGAAATTGTTGTTACTTATAGTAGTAATGAAGGTTTCCCAAATAGGATGGAGACCTCTTAAAGTCACAATCACCAATTCCCTATTAAGCCCAAATTATCCAACTCTTTGCAATTGATCTCTAAGACGAGATATCCTCATTATGTAGGATTGCAGATACTCTCCTTTGCTCATCTTTGTGTCTTTGACTTGATCTTTCAAGGAGAGGATTTCATTGAAATTACCTACTTCATACATGCCAACTATCTTATCATACATGTCCTTATAACTTCTCAAGTTTCCAACATATGAAAGCAATTAATATTGTAAACCATCAACTATAATTTTGTTTTCTTTTAACTCACCTTTCTTGTGCTTGTTCTTGGCAGTAGCAGAAGCATTTTCTATGGGCTTAGGTGTTTTTCCTTGAATGTAGTCCAAAACATCATTGTTATCAACTATGATCTCCAACCCGACTTTCCATGGAGCAAAATTGGATGAGTCACCAAACTTCTCATTTTCCTTCAAGAAGGAAGCCATATTGACTTGGCTAGATCCACTCTTCCAACTTTCCAAAGATGATTGCTTCAATGCTTATCTCCTTTTTGGCTTGTCCTTCACCTTAGCTCTAATACCATGTTAATTTTTCAGATTGTTCTATGTTGTATCCGTTACTTTAGCCAAATTCAATACTTCAATTAGCAATATTTCTAATTATAATTAGTCTTTCCATTCATCATTGGTAATTTAATATAGAACAGTAAATGCAATGGCAAAGGACACAATTAACAGATCAACAAGAGACACCGGGTTTGGACAAGGCTAGGGAAAAACCCCACTAGGGGGGAAACCCTTTGAAATTCTTATTCTATTAGATTGTAATAAATGTTCAATAGAGAGTGAAATAAGCACAATAAATATCATCCAAAAAAAAAACCCAACGACATTTAGAAACAAGTTTCCAACATCATAATCTATCAGAGACAACTTTTCCCTTCTGCAGTCAATTCCAATCAACTTCGATCAATGGTCAATTTTAGTCAAACTTTCTGGTCGCATGCATTAGGAGATGTACGAGTGACTGGAGACGTCCAGTTGCACACTTGATTCCTTCAAGATAGTGACTGTGGATGATGTTTCTCTATTACGTGCCTATGACGATAACCTAGAAACCCTAAATCAGATGTGAGCCTCCAACCCTATAATTCCATACCTTTGTGATCTTCTTTTGTCGTCCCTACCTCAAACTTGTGTGAACCAATCAATGAGAAGAGAAGAAGAATATGCTTGGTGATGTCCAATTGAGCTTGAGATCACTTGTATTTATAGGCTTCCAAGGGTGACCAGTTTATGTTAGGGTCGACTTGTACAAATGTGCATATGTGGGCTTTCCTTCATAAGTACACTTTCCCTTATATGATTTGAGTGATATTTAGGTCAATTTTGGTCCTCTAAAAAAGAGGAATTCAATTCCATAATCATTTCCATCAAATGATATGTCCAAAGTGGAATTTGATCGTAGTTTCATTTTTTTAACACCTTCTTATCACTTACAGCCTCTACCATATATAGTTTATAGCCTTTACTAAGACAAAACTTTACCCTAATTATCAATATGAATTGTAGGGACACTCATCTTTTATTACCATAAATCTAAATTGTCCTACCATCATCATATAAAAAAATAACCTTCTTTTTGAAATGGCATATCAAAGATCGAATAACTTCTAGTCAATCCATTCTAATGATCACATCATATGCCCCAGTGTTGTGATGCATTCCTTGAACTTAGGTGTACACATCTTGATGTTTACCTAGCATTTGTTAACACTAGGTACTACTTATTCTTTTACCCCCATAAGCCATTTTGACTTTTTTAAATTCATCTTGGTCATAGGTTGAGAACCAACATTTTCTAATGCAATTAGTGAAATGAAACTATCTATAGCATCAAAATCAAACAAAACATTAACCTCTACATGGTTGATCATACTTGATGTTTATACCATGGTAGATTGGTGTTTTTCTTAGTGATTAATAATGCATAGATCTAATGGTGCAAATATGTTCCTCCCATTGGTGCTTTTATTTCTTTATAGTTGTTATTAATTTGTAACTCAAGACTCTCATATTGGTAATGAGGTCCCCTACATCGCCAACAAGTGATGAAGGGTAGAATTTTAATAGAACTTGGTGGGGATCTCTAGATAGAGCTCCTTCCCTTGGGACCTCTGCCCTTGCTTGTAACTCCACACATTTGACCTTGACTTGCACAAGTCCCTGAAGCTATCAATGAAGGTACACTGGCATCCATTAAAATCTTGGTTTTTGATATTTTGGGTACGACCATATTTCCATCTAGTAGTGGCCTCAAATTTCCTCTCTTAGAGAACGTTTAAGGGTCCTTGCCCACAAACTTTGGTTGTTGTGGAAAAATGACTTTGTTTTCCCCTTTCAATTCCAAGTTCTCTTTTACATATGAGCATGTTCAACAACTTATGCAACTGGGGATGGTTTTCACATCATATCCACTGCATTAACATTAGGGTTCAATCCATAAATGAAATGATTTTCCTTGCACTAATCCATAAACAAAATGATTATCCATGTGAGAGACATAGTTGACCAATTTCGTGAATCTCATCTCATAGTATTCTATTGTGTGGTTTCTCTATACCAAATCATCGAAGGATCATACTTTTTTTTCTTTGTAACATGTTGGTAGGTACTTCTTCCTGAACCTTCCCTCAAATAAATCCTAGGTAAGTTTACTAGGAAGAGGTGTATTTATTGATCCAAGTTTCCCACCCAATTTAGGACGCTATCTCTGAGCTAGAATATAACTATATTAACCTTTGAATTGGAAGTGTACTCTATATTTGTGAAACATCTTATCATTCATCCAATCAAACTTCTACTCATTCACTTCCACAACCTCTACAAAATTATGGAAGCTTAATCTTATGGAGCTCCCTTGTAATTTCCTTAGTTCGAAGTCCTCTATTAGAGTCTCTTGGTCATTTTGTGTTTCCTACCCCTGATGATAGGTTTTCTACTTCCACCTTAGTTGTTTAGAACCTTTTTAAAGCCTAATTAATTTCATCAAAAGAGCACAAAATAAGATCCATCTCTGGTGATGGAAATGGGACTTCTAGAGGAGGTGGTCCTTGTGTCAACCCTCCTCACCTCAATTTCCTCACGTCCTTACCATTCTGAATTGGTTCAATATTTGTGTGGAACATATAGATTATTAGTGAAATTTAGGGCATTTCTAGCTCTTACTTGGATCACACACATATATAAAATAATATGTGTAAGTTTTCCTTTTGTTATGCTCATAAACGCGCCTTATTGATACTGAGCATATCCTTGTGGATATACTAAATCTTCTACAATATCTAGTTAGATGAGCACTATGATGTATCCACAAATATGCTCAATTACCTACCTAAAATATGTCGAATTCCATCCTAAACAATATCAACTAATACTATAAAGTTATTCAATTAATTCTTTTAGTTATTTTTAACATTAAATAATTAACAAATATTAACTAATTACATTACTAATTGAATAGAATTATTAAAATGCTTTAGTTATGATAAAAAATCACTGAAATATCCAAACATTTCCCATTGATCCCATGGTTTACTTTTATTTGTCATACTAGGGGCATCTATTATACGATTTACGTGAGTATTAATACATTCTAAATTATTATTTTGATAGATTTCAACTTCAAACTTTAGAGCATATATGCATAAAGTAGAATGGACCAAAAAGCTAGGGTTATCAAGAAAAGGAGCCAATAGTAAGTTTTTAATTAAAAAAAATCACAAAGAAATGTATTTGAAATGTATAAATATTGGTATAAATGCTTGTTTTTAAATGATTTTAATTATTAAACTATTGACAGTGCTAGATCGACCAACATTTAGGGGATCTCCCTGGTAAGAAGTCCCAACTAGACCTCAGACCATTTGGAGTAGGAGTCCCAACAATGGGTGGTAATGTAGTGCCTTGACCGAAGTAGCACACAAAGATAAGTATGATGACTTTGGACGAAAGCAAGTGTGTGACCTTGAAGAGAGTCAAGTGAGATGCATGGGAGGTCTAACACATAGAGGGGAAAAGGAAGTGTGGCCCTTAGAAGCATGTAATAGTACGCAACTTCAAAGGAACACACAAGCGAAATGACATCACAAGCTGGAATGCAAAATGGTCCACAAACCAAAGTGATGGGTTAATCCAACAACATGCATTCAACAAGATTCATACAATTGCATACAAATTAGCTCATAAGAAAATGCGAGAGTTAAAAAACATACATTGCTAAGGAAACCAAAATAATCCAAATAGAATAACAACATATGCATGAAAGTGTGTTGGCTCAGTTATTATTATTGTAAGTGAAAGTTCCATCCATACATACACCATTGACAACCACTAGACCCAATAGTGGAACATTACAGTCAAGAACACCTGCTCCTCCAAAGAATTATACTCGCTCTATGTTGTGGTGAAGCCAAGGCTCGTCACAATACTCCCAAGCCTTTTCTAAGCCTAAGCCTAGCCAAAAGCTTGGCTCCCAAAAGCCTCTTCTATGAGTTATGAGGTTCTATTTATAACAAAGGGTGGGGTGACCCTTGACATTCCCCTTTGTGATCTTTGACTACACTCATGACACTTAAACTTCCTTACAAGTAGCTCATTACATAACATGGTGACCTTTCACATTCCACTAATTACACTTGGAATTTCACTTACAACATATTTACAAATAATATTACATTTTCACATGTACCTATGTAAGACAAAATAGGCTTGAGACGGCCTGACAAGACAAAACATTATGATTCGGAAGTTTGGGGAAATACCAACTTGGCAACTTCCACTTGGTGCTTCTAGGTCACATATTAACACCAAACTTGGTACTGCATGATGATGTCCCCAAACTACTTGATGACGTCTTTCTAATAACGAACTCTTGCCTCCATAGCATATAGGTATATGGTCTTGGAACCTGTGTCCAACTCGTTCTTAAGCATGTGCAACATGGTGTTGACCATGACGGGACCACCAATGTACCTTTACATGTTATGTTTGCTTAGCTCCAAGTTTGCCCTGGTGACCTCTCATCTTAGCTTCTCCATGTACTCATCCATCTCTAGCCAGACTTGGTCCTTATGTTTAGAATTCATGAGGGAACATGTATCTGTTCATTATTTTCCTCAGTTACTATTTGTTCGAACTCATCAACCTGTATTGGCATAGTTTTCTCTATAATTGTGTCCTACCTTTGTTCTTCTTCCCACTTTTTCTTCTCTTCATGTTCTATCTTGCTCAGCTCCCATCCTTCCTTTGGTTCTTGCTCTACTTGCTACAATCTCAGTTTCGCTACTTGCAAGCTCTGCTTTCTCTCTTCCTCTACTCTGTTGTCTATGTCCTCTACTTCCTTTTTCTTTTGCTGCCAAATCTTCATGCATGAAGATTGAATCTGCTTCCACTCTGCAACTTCATTCTCCCACTATTATGTCAGAAAATTCCTCTTTCCATGATCTTGCACTGAATTGTTACCTTCTTCTACTATTGT
Organism: Pinus taeda; assembly: GCA_000404065.3. NCBI lineage: Eukaryota > Viridiplantae > Streptophyta > Pinopsida > Pinales > Pinaceae > Pinus > Pinus taeda. The sequence continues at coordinate 17,150 of APFE031139974.1, forward strand.
TGATCTTACTACCATGTTAGTGTTGACTCCTTTTCTATGAATAGTTGAGTTTCCACATATATTGGAAATTTAACTATCTCTTACTCAACTGCTTCTTTGGTACTTCTTTTAGTGGTCTCTCTCGAAGCAGTTGTCTTTTGGTTCTATGGTATAATTACTATTGGAGAGAAGTGCTTCACAAGTGTGGTACTTGTGGGACAAAAGGGAAACTCATGGAAAGAAAACATTAGATCTTACAAATATAAATTCACAGCATGAACAAGAAGAAATTAGGGCATATTATTAGAGGGATTGCATAATTTTGACTGAGAGGGGTGACTGACTGACTGTGGGAATTGTTCACTGCATAGTCCCAACAATCAATGTGGAAGCTTGATGAATGTAACTGTGCCATGCGTCATTCAGTCTGGGCCATGGCTTGAGAGAGATTGCACATTGCGTAGTCTTAGTGACCAAGTAAGGAGACTGGCTTGGCCTGGAACTATGTAGTGCACAGTTGGAACTAGCCCAGGATAGGCTCTACACAATTCCAAAAACCAAGGTAGAGGCCTTAAGCTCCCAGATTGTATATTGCATGTAGTGAGGTATGAGATCTGGGCAAGGGGAGCCCAAATATACCCATGGGGAGTGTTAGAACGAGTAGGTCTAAGGGATGATGTGAGGATGAGTGCATATATGACTAAGTGTAGATGTATTCATGTGAAACAAATGTAGCAATTGATTAAACTGAAGGAAAATGAATCATGTGAAGGAGGTTGTCGTAAGGGCGACTGTTGGTGCAAAAACAGGAAAAACCATGCGACACTTGAGAAGGGCAATCTATAACTTGAAAAAAAACTTCTAAAAGCTAAAACAATTTGAAATTCCAACGGTCATTCATAGAAACACATGAAACAACGATCTCATGAGCTCAACAACAAAAAAGACGGAAAAAGTGGCATCAGGCGATAAAAGAAAAACTCACCCCGAACAATGATTATAATGCTCTAAAGGCTCCCTGGTCTCCTCGGGAATGCTAGATCTTAATGATAAAATGTACAAATCATATCTAGAGGCATGCATTACATATAGTTGTGCAAAAATAGAATTTGTGACACACATGCCTAAGATCAAGGACAACAACGACACTGATCTAGGTGGATATTGGTGGCCACCCATCTATTCCACCTAGACCCCCCAATCAGTTTCATCTATTTCCTTGTTCATTTCAAAATCTACTATTTTTAGCATTTTTTCGAGTTGTGAAATTTCGTAGTAGTTTTGACCCCCTAAGCAATGTTTTTTTGGGTTCCGCAGCAGGTCCATAGTAGTAGGAAGGGGCCTACGATGAAACCTATAGTACTTGGGGAGAACTTTCCAACAATGTATCATACATGCCAAATGGAGATAATATGACCAAGTTACAACCCCAGGAAGTTGGTTTCCTAACTAACCCCAGTGGGGCCAACAAAATCTTTGTGTTACATCTCCTAAGGTTAGGGTTTTGGTTATTTATGGTTTTCTCATGTTTTCCAATAAAAAATAGGCCCTTGATCCTCGTTGTAACACAGCTTAGAGGCATGTAGCTGCCACATCTCTTTTTAGAGATAAGCTACCATCACCCGAGCTTTCTTATTTCCATTCTATTTGTAACCGTAGTTCATTATTTTACTATTAATGAACTAAAGTGTTTTTCTATTGCACCTATGTATTTATGATTATATATGTAGTTTGTTTTGTTCTTGTTTAAGTTTGGATCAGTGGTATCAGAGCGGTCTTCTCTTCTCTTTTTTTCTTTGCATGTCCCCAATGAGGTCAAGGTATAAGGAGTTAGGGCTTGATTTGGTTGAACCATTGCAAGATTAGCCTCACAAAACCCGACGACCTCCCATGGTGGAAGAAAAGAAAGACAAGGGGTTAGGAGATCCTTTCAAAATGTTGCTTGAGGAAGCCCTCGAGTGACACAGGGATGCAATGATGGATAACTTTACCCAGATCCTTCAATGGCTACCCATAGGTGATGCATCTTCATCTAGCATCTAGTCTGGAGGTGCCACTCCTTTTAAGGTACACGTTAACTTTTATATTCCCATATTCGAAGTCCTGATAGATGTAGATGTCATAGATAAATGGTTAAATATGTTCAAAGGATATTTTCCATTTCATGACTTTTCCAATCGGGAAAATATTACTTTTTCACTTCTCAAAGCCACCCCACACGTCAAGGACTGGTGGGAAACCTACCGTGAACAAAAGGACGAGAGTGAACCCTCATTGTTGTTAGCCGCACACACTTGGGATTCTTTCCAAGACGTCATCAAGGAAAAATATTATTGTGTCGGGAGCTATGAAGATAAATACATAAAGTGGACCATGCTACGGTAAGGAAGGGACCAAGATGTGCCAGAGTTTAGAAATATTTTCCATACCCTTCGCACAAAGCTAGGTATCAAGGATATTGAGTGGTATTTAGTGCTCAAGTACCACAGTGGTCTACACAAGTATGTCTAAAACAAGATGGAGTTCCTAGAAATTTCCTTGCTCGGCACATCATATTGGTACACTGTCAAGATTGAGCAGAAGTTTGAATAGAAGAAGTCAAACTTTGGATCTATGAATCCAAAACACGAAAAAGGTGCCCCAAACCATAGAACAAAGGACCAAGCCAAGGTGGGGCTACCTCGGACAACCCATTGAAGCCACAAGCAAAGAACAACACCACAAAAATAAAGAAGGACATGGGAGAATGGTGTGATTTCTATAAGAGTTCCATAAGTGAGTGTCAAGCTAAGCAGTCCCTAGTGGTTGAGCGGAAGGCTTCTGAATCAGACACAGGTTCTGACTGTGAATCAAAACTGGATAAGGGAACTGACAAAGGGAACTAGATCATGGATGCGGAGCCCAGTTCCATCATGGCCACCATGAAGATCCAGAAGGTTGAGTCTAAAGATCCAAAGGAGGGGGAAAACCTCTTCTGCTCAAAAATATGGGTGAAGGGTTCTCCACTGCAGTTCATTGTCAATAGTGGGAGCCAAAAGAACCTCATTTCAGTAGAGGTCATGAAGTAGTTGGGCCTAAATACTAAAACACATCCACAGTCATACACCATTGGGTGGCTTTACCAAGGATGAGATCTTTGCATCAACCAATAGTGCCACCTGCCCTACAACATCAAGCCCTTCACATATGAGGTATTGTGTGAAGTTGCTCCTCTTGAAGTTTGTGATGTATTGTTAGGACAACCATACTTGTGGAAGCAACATGTTGTATATGAGTCTAGACCTCGCTCTCTAATTATTACTTTGTCTAATAAATTATATAGGATACCAGAGGTAGCCTCGCCTACCACCATCTCTTTGATCACTATAAAGTAATGCAGTAAGATCATTTCCCAGACCAATAAATTTGTTTTCCCTATGATTTACCCCTAGGGCAAGAAGAAGTTTGTGGCCATAGCTTCTAGGCAAGGCTCCTCTACACAACAATAGCAAATAGATAAGGTCATAGAGGAGTACAGGGAAATTTTCTCCTCACCCATTATGGTACCTCTGCATTGTTAGGTCAAGCACTCCATTGATCTGACCCTGAGCGCACCGCTGCGTAAAGGACTGACCTATCGATGTTCTATTCTGGAGAATGATGAGATCAAGAGGTGGATTAAGGAGCTATTGTAGAAAGGGAAAATCAAGCCAAGCACATCACCTTGTGGGAGCCCGATTTTATTGGTACAGAAGAAGGATGGGACTTGGAGGCTCTGTATTGACTATCGGGAGGTGAACAAGATCATTGTATGGAATAGGTACCCAATCCTATATATTGATGACCTTATCGACTAGTTCAAGGGGGCCAAATATTTCAGCAATATTGACTTGAAGTCAGGTTATCACCAGGTGCCCATTGATCCCTCCGTTGTGTGGAAGACTACCTTGAAATCCAAGGAGGGCCTTTTCAAAAAGTTGATCATGCCATTGGAATTGACGAACACCCTTGCAAGCTTCATCAGACTAATGGAATACATCTTGCAACCCTTCACCAATCCATTCATGGTGATGTATTTAGATGACATCTTGATCTTTAGCCACAGTTGGGAAGAGCACCTCCACCATATTCGATAGGTCCTTCAAACCCTGTGACAACACAAGTTGTGTGCTAACTTGGAGAAATGCACCTTTGGCTTGATCTAGGTTCAATATATGGGGTACATCATTGATGAGTAGGGTGTACATGTGGACCCATCCAAGATACAAGTCATTCAGGATTGACCATCCCCAACCACTCTAACAGATCTCCACAACCTTTTGGGTCTTTCCAATTTGTACGGTACGTTCATGTTGGGGTTCTCTCATATCACTTGGCCTTTAAGTCAAGTCACCAAGGGTGGAGTGAAGGAAATTTGTTTTTGGTAGAAAACCCAACAAAAATCTCTTCGAGTTGAAGAAACACCTTTATTCTGCACCAGTGCTCACTTTACCGGACCTACAACAACCATTTGAGATTGAGACAGATGCCTCTGACTATGCTATTTGTGTGGTTCTTACTCGACATGGGCATCTAGTGCCTTAGCACAGTGAGACACTTTCAGACACAATCTGAAAGTAACCGACTTACGACAAAGAAATGTATTCCATTGTGTAGTTATTTCATCAATGGAAGCATTACATTCTAGGGAAGGAAACAGTCATCCACATAGACCACCGACCTCTACAGTTCATACGAACATAAGGGAAGTTGTAGAACGATCACCGTCAGAAATGGGCCACCTATCTGCAACAGTTCCATTTGAACATTAAGTATAAGAAGGGTAGCACCAATAATGTCATTGATTTCCACAGCTGACCACCGTCCATGGCGCTAATCACTATGCTCGAATCTTGTGGGTACGAGACATCGGGGTGGCTGCATCTTTACAAGAGTGATCTAGGATTCGGCAGCTTGATGTGCTTGCTTGGGGTAACCAAGGCAATTCATACATATCTATATCTGAATTTATGCTAGGAGTAAATTTTTTCTTTTCGTTGTTTTCTTTTAATATTAATATTCTAAGAACTTTATGAAATTCAATGGTTATTCTAAAAAACATATGAAATTCATTGGCTTTTAAATAATTATAAATCCCAACTCCATATTAATATAATAAAAACACAAAAATTAAACTTTAACTTAACATTTTACCAATACATTGTACATTTTTTTTCATTAATTAAATATGCTCTATTTTTTATTTTGTTTTACTAATTTTGTTTGCTTATTAAGAAAGTAGATATACATAACATAAAAGTGTACAAATTAAACAAACACCAAAAGAAAATAAAATAAATAAAAATAAATTAAATAGTTTTATGACTAAAATGGAAGGGTGCAAAGCACAACCACTTGGATGTACACATAATGTACACATCTCTATTAGATAAGCCATGGATTTTAGTGAGAAAATGGACTTTATTAACTTTTATTACATGGATTTTTCACAACGGTTGTTACAGAACCCTCCCCCTTGGGGGACACTGGCCTCAGTGTTCAACCACCCCTATACCTCATCAAAAACACTGAAAAGAAAACATACTGCCCATGGAGCTTTATAACATAGCTCAATGCAGTATTTATAATTATCACCCTATTGAAAAGAAAACCAACATGACAACATAATTAAATGACACTCATACCTCTTATTGGAGCTTTATAACATAGCTCATGGTGGTATTTATATCCATATACATGTATACATATACCAAAACATCATCAAACATGTACCAAAGACATATACCAAAACACCATACCAAAAATGCTTTGGCTCAACCGACAAACAAGGAAGGATACATAACCTACATCTGATCTATCATCTCAAATGTAGCTTCATCAGGCCTAAAGTGCTTCCACTACACTTTAACTTGCTCGATTTCTTAGTTTCATAGCATGAGAACCTTTTTATGTAATATATATTGAGGCTCTAGCTACAATTCTCCATCTGGTTCCACATGCAATACAAACCAGTCAATCATATGATCAAAATATTTAACATAATTCTTAAGTAATGAAACATGGAAAACATCATGAACTTTCACTATTGGAGGCAATACAAGTCGATAGGCTACTAGCCCAATCCTCTTAATAATACTGAAGGGTCCACAAAACTATGGTGCTAGCATGGCACATGATCCAACCCGTAAGGACATCTTCTTCAGTTTAATGCATAAGTACACATGTTCCCTAGCCTCAAACTCTCTGAACAACCTATTCTAATATACATAGCTCTTCTACCTATCCTATTATGCCTTTAGATTCTTCTTTATAACCTGAATTTCCTGTTTCATTTAAGCCAACATGTTTGGTCGAACCAACACCCTATTAATTGGATCACTCCAACTGATAGGAGTATTACAACTTTTCCCAATGCCTCAAATGGACTCAGCTTCAAATATTCCTGATACCCATTGTTGTAATCGAATTCCACCAGTGGAAGATACTCTTCCCACTTTTTTTGTTGATGCATCACATACATCCTCAACATGTCCTCCAATATTATGCTGACCCTCTCTTTCTATCCATCTGTCTGTAGATGATAAGTTGTACTGAAGGCCAACTTTGTGCCCAAACCTACAAAGAAGTCCTTCCAAAACTTTGAAATAAAATTTTCATCCCTATCTGACACAATATTATTTGGAACACCATGCAATATGACCACATCTCTAATGAATACCCATTCTACATCGTTAGTTGAGAATGTAGACTTCGCTAGAATGAAGTGCAAAACCTTTGTCAACCTATCCACAATAACCATGATGGAATCATGTTGTCTCACTTTATTCGGAAATATGACGATAAAGTCCATGGAAATTACCTCCCATTTCGACTCTGGAATCACAATCAGCTGTAACAGTCCACCTGAATGTTTACACTCTTCCTTCACACGCTGACAATCAAAGCACCTAGCTACAAACTTTGCTGCATCCCTCTTCATATTCGGCCAATAATAAAATCTCTTCACTACTATCAGTGACTTTTGATAACTTGGGTGACTTGAATATGGTTTCACATGAAACTCTCTCAAATTCACCTTCTTGAGCTCAATGTTGTGTGGCATATATATCCTATCTATAAATCTAACCAATTCATCCATGATAAGACAATAATCCACATCTGGTGCACCTGCACTTGTACTTGTACTTGTACCACTACCTGTACATGTACCTATACTATCACATGTACGTCTACCTATACTACCACCTATAACTATACTAGTACTCTGCTACAACCTGTGCACAATCTACATATACCTAACATCTTGTTGACTTGTCTGCAATACTCTATCTTGTAAGTTTGTACCAGAGGAGCTCATAGCTGCTAAGTAACTTACCTGTATCCACATGCAAAGAGAATCTACCATCATGGTCTCCCTTCCTTTAATGTTCCTAATCTCGAAGTTAAACTCATTGATTGTGGCCAACCATCTAGATGGTTTGGCATTTAGATTTAACTGGTCAAAAAAATAACTCAACCCAATATGATCACCCATAAGCACAAAATTCCTACCCAAATGATAGTGTCTCCACATCTTCAATGCATGTATGATCGCTACAAACTCCAAAAAATCATGTGTCAGGTAGTTCTGCTTGTGCTCATTTATTTTCTGTGACTAATATCATACCACATGTCCATCTGTTAGGTAAACTTGACTCGGGATAGAGTCAAAGTTTACCACGATACTCAGTAGTGGTTTTGGGCACAAGGTATAGTGTACCCATCGTATTACTACCCATGGTATTTCAGGTAATGGAGCCTATAAAAGGCATGAACACTTCATTGTAAGGTAGGCCTAGGACGTTAGCAATGAAGGCTCACTTGGCTAGGGTTTTGGCCAAGGCTAATGAGATTTCATTAGGTTGGGTTTTTCCTGGATTTGGGGTTCTCCCAGATAAACATTTGTATTTATGTGTTTATGATTGTTTTTGTTTGTTTGATCTCATGGTAAATCTAGGTAAAATAATTTTCCTCTCCAGTAAATTCTTAACACCATCCTACATAAGGACTCCACCAAGTCCTCTCTTGCAAGAATTTGTGCATACTACAAAATCCTTATCTATATTTGCAATCTGTAGCATTGGTGAATATGTCAACAACTACTTAAGCTGCTCAAAACTAACCTCACACTCCTCTGTCCATTCAAACTTACTACCCTTCCTCTACAATAATGTGATAGGATAAGAAATCTATGAGAATTTCCTGATGAACCTCCTATAATAGCATGCCAACCCCATGAAATATCTCACCTCATCCATATTATTAGGAGCTACCCACTGCATGATGGCCCTTATCTCTTCTAGATCTACTGTAGTGCCCTCCTTGGAAACAACATGTCCCAAGTAATGTACCTCAGTCTGAAAGAAACTACACTTGTTGAGCTTAGGATACAAATGATGATCTCTCAACAACCTCAACACTGCTGCTAAATGCTCAACATGCTTTGCCTCATTTTTAGAATATACTAATATGTCATCAATGAATACAATAACAAAATTATCCAAATACGAACACAATACACTTTTCATCAAGCACATAAATGTAGTTAGAGCAATAGTCAAACCGAATGGAACTACAACGAACTCATAATGCCCATACTTAGTCTGGAAAGTTGTCTTGTAAATGTCCTCCTATTTGATGCATACCTGGTGGTATCCAGATATCAAGTCTATCTTATATAACATTGTTGCTCCCTTTAGCTTATCAAACAAATCATCAATCCTCAGTAATGGGTACCTGTTCCTAATAGTCACTTTTTTAAACTGTCTATAGTCAATGAATAATCTGAGAGTTCCATCTTTCTTCTTTACAAACAATATTGGTGTGCTCCAAGGTGATACACTTGGTCTAATGTATCCTTTTTCCAACATTTCCTTCAATTGCAACTTCAACTCAAACAACTCTAGTGCACTCATCTTGTAAGGTGCTTTTGATGTTGGAGCTAGTCCTATCACTAACTCAATAGAACATTCTACCTCCCTATGAGGTGGAAACTCTGAAATTTCCTCAGGAAATACACCCTAAAACTGTTGTAGAACTAGGTACCTGCTCAAAACATCTGCATCCTCAACTTCCTTACCTTTGTTACTAGAAATGTACATTGCAAATAACACACACCCTTCCATACAACTACACTTTTCCTGCATAGTTGTCACCATCGTAACTAATGTGGCTTTCTTCATTCCCTGTGAGACCCTTGGTTCCCCATTATCATCAACACACTCAATGGCTTTGTCATAACAGTATACCTTGGTTCTATGAAGATACAACCAATGCATGCCCAATAACATAATATATGATCCCAATGGTAATACATTCAAATGTGTTGCAGTAGCCATACCATTCAAATCAAATGAAAAAGTTCTTACCCAATGTTGAACTCATTTTTTATACTTGTAGCCCACTGTACTAACCAAGATTTTGCATGCAATTCCTTACTCAAACCACACTTATCCACCAAATCAAGTCTAACATAGCTATAATTAGATCCAGGGTTAATCAAAATAGAAATAACTTGATTACAAAGCTTACCGTCCATCTCAATGATAGATTCTTGATGGAATGCATGTTTGTTATCTAATGATGCATAAATAGGAGGAACGCTCTGACCAATATCTCCAAGAGTTTGTTCCTCCTACGCACTATATATCTAAGTCCTACCACCCCGATTTTATTAAAAATCTCTCTTAAGGTTCTCCTTACCACATGTCCAACACTCCAATTGACCAATACCCTCACCTTTATGCTGCTGCTATGACCCATGTCCCTATCTAGATGTATTGAACCTCTTTTGTGGTGTCACATTTTCTTTCTCTTCTCCATTCTTAGGCCTTGTTCTTTTCGGTTTCCATTTACCTTTACCTTTGTCTTTTCCTTTCCATCCTTTTTGAGATTCATTCTTACACTTTGACTGTTCATATCAATGCTTCAATTTCCCAATAACTACCTCAAGTGACCGAGGTTGATCATACTTAATCCGATCTCTAAATGCCAATGGAAATCCACTGACAAATCATTGAACTTTAGCCTTCTCCTCTTTAAGATATAGTACATACCTCAATAGCTCAAGAAATTTTCTCGTGTACTCTTCATCAGTCATTGATCCCATCTTTATCTCATAGAATTCCTTAGCCTTACTGTCATAGTACCTTTCTGAAAAATATTTCTTCCTGAAAAGCCTCTTGAATTCATGCCAACTCAAGTCATCTGTCCTAATGTCTCTGACCTGCTACACATCTTCCCATGAAATGTCTACTTTACCTTTTAAGATTAAGGTAGCTACTTTGGCCTTCATGTTATCTGTGTAGTTATGCAACTCAAATAAATTTTTCATCCCAAGTATCCAAGCCTCTGCATCTTTCAGCTTCTTCACATCTCTAACAAAAGTAGCTGGCTTCGCTTTCTTAAAATAATCTTGCAAGTATCCCCTATCATTCATCCTATAAGGATGATAATGATGACGGTCGTGATGTCTGTCTGAACCAGAACTATAATAATACATGTATCCATCACCTCTCCTGTCTAGATTATCCAACAACCTACCATCTCTAGTAGTGTCATCACTATCTGAAATGTGACCACCATGAGACCTACTTCCATATGCCCCATTAGTTCTATCCTCTTGTGATCAGGTGCTCAGTACTTAGCTCAAGAATCAAAGTTCTTAGATTGGCTTGAAAACTATATGACTATGTTCGTCTCATCAAGTGAATTTCAATGAAATTCATTTCACTGAAACTGGAGTCTGGATGAAGGAGAAAAGGCATGTTGTTCATTTTCCTAAACAACTAAAAATATTGCAGAATGGGACAAAATGATGACATGGCAATCTAGTCAGCAGTCCAGCTAGCAAGGGGAATCTTCTTCAATTTTCCATCTTAAATATATTAATTAAATATTAATTCAAATCCAAAATCCACATATTCAAAGTCCGAATTTAAGGTTCAATTAAATGGCATATGGTCCACATTAAATACAAAGGTTTGAACCATATATATTATTACAAAATGTATATGGGATGGATGGAGTGTGGTTTTGAACCCATGACCTCCCCCTCCCAATACCAATTCCTTACCATTCAACCAACGACGCATTTTTTAAAAATGTTTGCCATGAAATTGCATTTAAAGCTACATTAAAAGTCCGATGGTGGGCGTGGTGGGAGCCAGCCTTGCGGGCCATCCCCCACCCCATGTGACCTCAAGTACGTGACCAAGGGCTAGTGGATAGGCGCTTAGCACACTAATCATGCTTAATTAAATTAATTTTGTTTATAATTTAATTAAACCATTGATTAAGTTGGCGAAACACCAAATATGGTGGAAACTGCCAGTTTTGGCAGACTTAACTCGAGTCTCTCCATATTTAGTGGGGATTCCTAGGAAAAAATTGAATGCAGCATAACTTGAGCAATTTTTGACCAAATTGAGATCAGAAAGAAGTGTTCTTAAATTATTTTGACCTTATGAACACATTGGTGTAGGTATCAGGAACCATAGAGCTTTGTAAACAACATTGTTTCCACATTGAGCTAATACAGAGGCCTAAGCCATGGAAGCAGGAGCAAGGAGATGTAGCCCAGGAGTGGTGGAGTCCTTCATCAAAGCATTGTGCTATTGTGTCTCTTTGATGGTTTGTTGCAATGTACATGTTTGTTTTTCATTATTATTTTTTGAATTTATTTTTCTCATGAATGTCTTGTTAAAATTAAGGAAATTTACTTGTTTGTAAGCACCAACAACTAAGGAAACCTTAGCACAAAAAAGAAGAAGAAAGCACATGTTTATAAATCTGTAATTGTTATTAGCACAACAAAACTAATCATACAAAAATAGATCAAGTTGGTATCAGAGCACAAGGTTAAATTTCTTGATTGATTGAGATTGTGGAATTAGGATTTTAATGGTTGGAAAATTGTGATGCTTACAAGGTTAAAGTTGTAGAGAGGAGAAGGGAAGCTATTGGTTGCAACTCCTAAGGTAATGCCCAGAAGAGGGAGAGTCACAATACCACAACCTCCACCACCCAAAGTTCCAATTCCAGCTACACTTGAGGCTCCTCAAGTTTTTCCTTCAATTGAGATTGAAGAGGTACAATGAGTACAAATTTCTAATCCTAAATCCATAGCCATTATGTCTAGAGAAAGAGAGGCCAAAGGTCCCTCTTCAGAAGAGGTAGAATTCAAGAAAGATTTCTATACTTTGACTGGGATGGTTAAAGTCCTCTATGAAGAGAGGAACACCAGAATGGTTGGAGAGAGTTATAAAACTCCACATGGAGAAGGAAGCTCAGAGGACAAAAAATATGAGAAGAAGGATTCCAAAGGGAATGGTGGAAAGCCACCTCCATCTCCACCATCCTTATCATCTTCCTCATCATCTCCATCATCTCGCAAAACATCATCTTCCACTACCCCCACTGAAACTTACCATACTCATTCGAAAACCCCAAAAGGAAAAACTCCATTACTGAAATTGGACGTAAAATTTGAACTTCCCATGTACAATGGAGAGGTGAATGCAGAAAGTTAGACAATTTGATTTGAAAATTGGAGGTATACTGTAGAATTTAGACACTTCAAGAAGATGACATAAAGATCTAGTTGGCTTCAATGAGATTAGAAGGAGCTACTCTAGTTTGGTGGGAAGAAAAGACTCAAGAGGAAATGAGAATCCATGGTAAGATATCCATCACTTGGGTTGAATTTGTTTCTGCAATTAAAATAAAGTTTTATCCTTTAGCCTATATGAAAAAATCCATTATTATTTGGCATAATTTTAGGCAGCTTAAAGACCAAACAGTCCAATATTATACACAGGAGTTTAGAAAAAGGGCTTTGTTATTAGGACCAAAATTAAATTCCCAAGATACACTATTGAAATATATTGGGGTTTTACATTCCTATCTTAAACACACTATTCTTATGTTTAATCCAAATAATTTAGATGAGGTATGTGTGCAAGCCATGCATCTTGAATCTAGAGGAAATAACACTTATGAAGAGAGTAGTAATAAAAATCCACCTAAGGGTAAGGAGAAAGAGAAAGGGAAGAAAAATGCAAGTGTGAAGAAAGAATGGGAGAAAGTTATATGTAAACAGTGTTCAAAAGAGGGACATAATGAGGATAATTTTTGGAAACTCCATCAATAAATGAGACCAAATAAGTTCAACAACAAAGGGAAATAGAAAACCATTGCTATCACTCAAGTAGATTTAGGTTCTGAATCAGGTGATGAAAACAAAGACTGCTATAGGATAAAATGCACGGTGTATGGAGAATGGAGATACCCTCAAACGTCTTCCCAGGACCTTTGGCAGAATGTAAGATTTTATGCAACCATCACAAAGTTACATGCATGTTCATAAACAATAACTAACTATCAAAGTAGGAAAAATAGATTACCTCAAGCCTCCATGTAGATTTGCTGGAGAGTGCAATGCAGCTAGGTGGAAGACCCCTGAGTCGACTCCAAATCAAGTCCTACACATAGAAGAGACAAGCATAATCACAACATACAACCCTGATAACTAAGAACATCTATTTACACATAACTAAGCTACTCATGCTAAAAGGTATTGGACAAACAAGCTAATGAATGATAATACCAACACCACGGAGTAGACAATACAATTGCAGTTCTATATTAATGTCGGAAGAGTGATTACAGCCATCTGTTGAATAAGCCTTCCCTTACCCCTCCAACTTCTCTCTCTCTCCCCCTTCTTACCCACTTCTTCTAATTTGAGACAATGCTTGATAATCAAGTATGTTATCCTTTCAAATGATCTAACCTCTATCACCATAGCCCTAGCTTTGCTTATGTAGCAATTGAGTTAGCATTGCTAAGTTCCTTCATAAGTTCCTTAGGGTAGAAACAATGAAATTGCCATGCTTTTCAGCTCTTTCCCATTTGCCTCCTTCATTAGGATTAGAAATCCCTCAAATAGGTCAAACTTGAGATGTTTCCTTGCTTTTCTTAAGTAGATTTAGGAGCAAATATCTAGATATTTATGAGTCAATTTACTCCTTTGACCTTTAAAACTTCATTAGGATCCACTAACATTGTTCCTGAACTAACAACTAGAGTTAGAAGGGCCACTAACGCACCCTTCGACTTATAGAGAAGATTTATAAAGCATGTTGGCAGTGTATAGCTAGCGTTAGTGTGGAAAAAAGGCATGTGATTTTGGTCTTTTCTTCAGCTATCATGTCTTTCCCCTCTTAGTTGATGAGGGGGTCATTTTGTTGTATAACAGATGCCCCCTAAAGTGTGAGATCAGAGGCTATGACAATGGTTGAAATACATTAGTTAACTATAATTTTCCTTCTTCGACAAAAAGAGAGAGAGGTGTTTGGTTGTGTTATATTCTTTCCACATAGTTAACAAGGGGTTTGAGGGGTACCCATAACACCACTTTATGGGGTCTGGGGCAGCGCCCCAGAAAATTTTGGTTTTGGACCCTATGTTAGGTTGGGCGGACCCACCTATGGTTTTGTGCATGATTTTCGCACATGTTTTTGGACGTGATGGTTTTCGGTCCATGGTATTGGATGCGATGGTTTTTCGGTCCATGGTATTGAATGCTTCGGCATGTATAAATATGTATTGTAAAATTGAAAAGAATATAATGAAAAATCAAGATGGTAGTCCCGGTTTTGGGATCCAGGGGAAAATCTCTGTGCATATGTGTTTTTATGTGTTATGCTCTCGCATTGTTTATTTTTCTGTGATTTAGAATTCGTATGCAGGTAATTTCAGTACGGGGTTAAAACCTACATTTGGTATCAGAGCTGTTTTGGCTTCAAGGGGACGCCTTTGTTGCTGAGGGGTTTCACTCGGCCTGTGGTAGACCCTGTTCAGTGGGAGATCTACGAGGTCGATTCTGGTGGTGAAAGAAGATGGTGAGCAGCGGAAAGATAGAGATTGAGAAGTTCAATGGTCAGATTTTTGAGTTGTGGAAACTCAAGATGGAGGATTTGTTTGTGGATAAAGATCAGTGGATCGTGGTAGATCTGGGTACTAAACCAACGGGAGTGACCGATGAAGAATGGAAGAATTTGGATCGGAAGGAAAATAGCATAATATGATTGTGTGTCTCAGATTCAGTATTGCTGAATGTATCAGGGGAAGCTACGGCGAAAGCTCAGTGGGACAAGTTAGGGACTTTGTACCAATCTAAGTCTCTGGTGAATAAAATATTCCTGCGGAAAAAGCTGTATAACCTGAGGATGAAAGATGGAGACTTGGTGACAGAGCATCTGAATGCGTTTAATACTGTGGTAAGTCAGTTATCATCTGTTGATATTAAAATTTTAGATGAAGATAAGTGCATCAGTTGTGTTCTCTACCAGATTCGTGGGATAGTCTGGTTATTGCAATAGGTAGCAATGCAACTGCTTTGCAGTTTGATGAAATAGTCTCAGCCTTGCTGACGGAGGAGATGAGACGGAAAAATATGGACAACCAGAATGGTGATGCCTTGTCTGTACGAGGACGGTCCCAGAACAGAAAAAAATAATTCATCGAGTGGGAGATCTAAATCTAGAGGGAGATCTAAATCTCCAGGAAAACCTATAAAGGTGGTGTGCTAGAAATGTGGAAAGGAAGGGCACTTCAGAAGGGAGTGTAAATCTAAAGCTCCTGATAAAGGAAAGGAATCTAATGATGCTCCTTCTGCAGAGGCGAAAACCACCTCAGATGAAGGTGGGGATGTGTACTTGGCTTCTTCAAGTACACATGTAGATCATGAGGCATGGTTGATAGACTCAGGTGCATCCTTTCACTTCACTCCCCATAGAGAGTGGTTCTGCGAGTATGAGAAATACGATGGTGGTGATGTCTTCTTAGGAGATGATAGGAAGGCTAGAATCATTGGTCGCGGAAAAAGTAAAGTTGAAGTTGCAAGTTGGAAGGGTTAGAACCCTTCCGGGTGTTTCTGCATATTCTTGCGTTGGCCAGAAATCTGATTTCTGTAAGAGTTGGATGAGACGTGTAAAGACAGTGTTCGAGAAGGATACCTACAAGATGGTTCGAGGAGCACTAGTATTGATGCGGGGAGTTCAGATTGGAACTCTGTACAAGCTGCAAGGTAGCACTATTGTTGACGGGTGCAATAGTTCATGGTTCCTGAAATGGAGCAAAAAATCTAGTGGTCTCTGGAGAGAAGACCATGCTGTGGCATCAAAGGCTTGGACATATTGGAGAGAAGGGCCTTCGAATACTTCATGGTAAAGGTATGGTAGAAGGTATGAGTAATATCTCTATGGATTTTGATTTCTGTGAAAATTGTGTATATGGGAAGCAGAATCGGGTGAGTTTCCCCTCTGGTGGTAAGAGGATGAAACAAATATTAGAGCTTGTGCACAGTGATGTGTTTGGACATATGAAAGTTCCATCACTGGATAAGTCTATGTACTTGTATCATTTATAGATGACTTCTCAAGGAATACATGGATATATTTCCTTAAGAAGAAATCTGAAGTCTTTGACAGGTTTAAAGAATTTAAGGCTCTGGTGGAAAATCAGACAAAGAAGAAGATAAAGGTGCTGAGGACAGATAATGGTGGAAAATTCTGCAGCAAGGAATTTGAAGAATTCTGTAAGAAGTGTGGTATAGCACGGCAGAAGACTACTCCATATACACCTCAGCAAAATGGAGTCGCAGAAAGAATGAACAAGACGTTGATGGAAAGGGCAAGAAGCATGCTAAGTGGTGCCGGGTTAGGACAGGAATTCTGGGCAGAGGCGGTGGATACTGCATGTTACTTGGTCAACAGGTCACCTTCATCAGCGTTGGAGGATAAGACTCCACAAGAAGTATGGACTGGTAAGAAACCCTCTCTTTCACTTCTGAGGGTATTTGGATGTGATGCATATGTACATGTTCCAAAGGAGAACCGAACCAAGTTGGATAGTAAATCTGAAAAGTGCATCTTTATTGGGTATAGGATGGTTTAAAGGGTTATAAACTTTGGAACCCAACAAGGAAGGTTGTGTACAATCGAGATGTGATGTTCAGAGAGGTGAAAGATGTTATTAAACATGAAGTCCAACCAAAAGAACCTGTGAAGATAGAGTTTGAACTAAAGGAGGAAGAATCAGACTCTGTAGCAGAGGAGGAATCAGAAGATGAAGAGCCACAAACTCCGGCTGTGCGAAGATCAGCTCGAGAAAGAAGGCAGCCAGAAAGGTATAGTCCATCTGCTTTCTGTTTAAATTTTGCTTTGTCTGTTACTGATGATGATCCCAGAACTGTGAAGGAAGCAGTGGATTCAGAGGATGGAAAACTCTGGAAAGAGGCCATGATTGATTAAATGGCATATTTGGACAAAAATGAGGTTTGGGATCTGGTGGAGTTGCCGGCTGGAAGGAAACCCATTGGCAGCAAATGGGTGTTTAAAAAGAAGACAAATGTAGAAGGGAAGGTGGAGAAATACAAAGCTCGGTTGGTAGCAAAAGGTTATTCCCAGGTGCC
>APFE031139978.1:2750-26053 GCA_000404065.3 Pinus taeda
GCAAACCAACTAGACACTATCTTTCTCTAAATGTGCTTTATAAATAATGGCAAACAAATGTGTTTAAGGCCTACCTCATGTCCAACGCAAGTTTGGGGATGCCTTCGCTTCTTTAATCCAAGTAAGTTCCTTTGTCGCAAACCTGCAAACACAAACAAGGCAAATGATTAAACAACACCTGAATAACCAGTATTATAAAACATATTTAACATGAAAGTCAAGGAGTCCATGAAACAAATAACATAAGATACTTGTTGAGAAAAATGAGCTCGATTGTTTACAACCTTTGCCTTGACGCTGTACAAGCTCCTCCCAGGGTCCAACAAGAAGTATCCTCTACTTTGACAAGCTTCACTCACTCCCCAATGAAGCCAAAAAGGTATGTGATCTCTCCTCTTAAGCTCAAATAGGAAGTCTTGATTTCACTAGCATTTACCCTCAAAATTTCAGCTTCTAACCTTTCTGGCCACTGACCCAATGCCTCAATTTATAGTGCAATGGAGATCAGTTACCAGGTCCTCCTTCAAAGGGATAGAATCCTCCTTCAAAGGGATAGCTCCTCTCAACAAGGGATTAGTTCCTCCTATTATGGCATGCATGAACCACTTGGAGCAAACAATCCACGTAACAAATGCTTCTAGAAAGCTCTAGAATTAACCCAAGATGAGTTTTTTAAGATAAAGATTGCGCCTTTTGACTTTTACAGGGGTATGGACCCTCCCCTTTACATATAGAGCATATAAGTACGCATATATTCTTAACAAAAGGTGCGGGCCCACAGGCAAAAGTAAGAGAAAGTGCGGAACCAGAGTTACATTGCTTTTTTGATGTCTTTCTCTCATTTCTAAAGCTTGTTTTGAAGAGCTGAGGTTTGAGACTTGCTTAGGAAGCTGGCATAGGTGGTGATAGACCTATACCGACTGCAAATAATCATGGTGACGATATTTTTGTGTAACATGAGAGATTCAAATGGAATTCGAACTGCTTCATTTATAGTCCTTTGGTGAGGTCGAATAACCCTCTTTGAGGCCAACTTAATCATTTTAAAGTTGACTTGGTGTGGAGGCAACATAGATCATATTTGACTCAATACGTAACCTTATTACATGATTCAAAAGCCCAAGAAGGGTCTCTTTAAAAGTACAATGGCTCTATTAACTCAAAATAAATCCTAGAAGTCCTCAATGGGGACTTTGACCTAAAACATGATGACCCAAGCATGAAACCCATGCTTTAATAAGTCAATAATAATAGTAATTATTATTTTCTTTATTCTTTTGACAAGTACATTACAAGATGACTCAAGTACATTTAATGAAGACCAAACCTAATTACATTTTCCAACACTCCCTCAAAACTAGGGAGGTATTCATCATATACAAGTACAAGGAAGATCTCAACTATATTAACCATGAAGAATTGGACTAGATTCCTTACCGCGGAAATCTATCCATGTGGGACTAATATGGACTCAAGCTTTCAGCCTCTCTAGGTACCATCAGGCCTACTTTCTAACCATCAACCTAGGGATCTAGGTGTGTATCCAAAAATAGAGCTCTAGAACCAACACCACCTTTCCAACTTCAAGACATAGACACCAACACAAAGTGCCAGCTAGATGTCCTCCGAGGAAATGCTTCACTCACAAAGCCTTAACACTCCTTGATCCAGTAGATAAAGGATAACCAATCTCTCCCAATCAAATTGATTGGTAAACAACATGCTAAAAAAACCTTAGAGATATTTACCTTTATAAATACAACCCAAATCAATAATATACTTTCACATGTACATAATCAAATACAAACCTTCAGGGTATTTCAGACAACAGATGTTGCTCTTCTTCACAGTAGGACTATCAACTAAATCTTTGATAGCAGATTCCTCAATCATACACTTTCCTTTCCTACTTCATGTATAGAAACCTACCTCTAAAAATGCATTCTCCAATCAAAATTATGTTATGCCCTCCCTCTCAACCAAGGAGCTTCTCTTTATCTAGGCTCCCTCTTAACCCAGGGAGATCAAATTCTTTACTTCGACATTAGAGAATATTTAGTGGCTTCCAACCATCTCATCATATTTATCATTTCCATCACTATTCACATCATGCTTATTATCAAACATCTTCACCATATTGAAGATTATGTACCTGCACAAATTACATAGCAAGTACAACCAAACCTCTAGAAACATGAAGTTAGCCATATCAGAATTACGAAAAAATTTCAACCTTATATATATCATATACCCAAACTTACTTGCAAACAAGAGACACATACTATTCAACATCTTGCTAGGGAATTTTTCATAACGCCAGACTTCTTCATAACAACTTTCATTACATCTATGGTTTCAATGTTTCTTCCAGAGGTATGACATACCCTACTACAACATATAGGAAAACCTAGAAACAATTCAAATAAATATAGATCTACAAAGTGTCTAGTAACTTTCAAAATTCATATGTTATACTTCTTACTAGGGTTTCACACAAATCCTAGATTTCATACATGAGAATTTAATCAATCAAAGCCAATCACAGCTTAGTCATCGACATGACGAGCTTCCACTAGGGTTAGTTGCAAACCCTAGATTTTTCAATAAATCACAACTAGAACTCATATTTCAACAATCTTACACAAATCTCAAATTATCATATTGTCATCATACATCAGAAATTTTCACTTCTACTAAGATTTAAATTCAAAACCCTAGAATTTCGAAAATACTATCATCCTAGAAAAACAAAACTTTCACCAGGCCTTTATTCAAACCCAAATTCACAAATATCAATAAGATTTAAACATAGAACAAAATTTATTAGATTAGGGTTTTATAAGAAAAACACACATTCCAAGGAAATGATTTTTAATACATTATAAGGGTCTTACACATTCCACCAAACCCTAGTGAGTTAGGGTTTCAATATAAGAACATAGAAAACCCAAAATTACAATACTTCAAAGGTTCCAGATTTTAGACTTTATCATTCAACCCTAACAAGTTATTTTTTCATGATCATACCAAAATCCCAAACTTGACAACATCAATAAAAAATTCGAATACCATTTCTCAATAACCCTAAGTAGTTTAGTGTTTCGTATGTTAACATTAGTATACCCTTAGATTAGGGTTTTCCAGAGAACTTGTTGATCTGAAAATGGGGCCTAAAGGCTTCTTGTCAAGCTTAAAAGAACCTCCCCCACTTCCAAAGCTTATATATTCCCAAGATACTATGATTAAACAACTATGGAATTAAAAATGATTGAAAATATAGGTGTATGCTTGTGTTTGTTCTTAACTAACCGAATGCCTTTAGTTTATTTACTTAAAATGATATGTAGCACGTAACAATGAGATAGTATAGCAAACAGACACCATACACAAAGCGATAACATGCAGCGAGTAAACAAACCATAAGACAACAAGCTTAATATGGAGTTCACCCAAAACTCTTGGGCTACGTCTCCTTGAGCTCTAGTCAACTCGAATAGGCTCTCTGGGATTATGGAAAAGTTCTTTTACAAGCTCCATGCTCAACTCCACTATATTACATAGAAACAATAGGCTTAGAACACCATATCATCCCTGGCCCTAAAGCTCTCAGGTTTTTTGGCTCTGGCTCTGGCTCTGGCTCTTGACTCTGGCTCTAGCTCTAGCTCTAGCTCATGCCTCTGGCTCGTGGATCTGGCTCTAGCTCTCACTCTAGCTCTGGCTCTCGGCTCTTGGCTTTGGCTTCTCTGAGCTCTCTCTCGGTCTTTGCATGCCTCTATAACTCGCCTGACCTCCAAGCGATTCTTCAACAATCTTCCAGTGACCTCTTTCAGACAAGAAGCTCCCTTCAGCACTTGTGCTTTCTGTGTTTTTATTGTGCAATGGTTACATTCCTCCATCATTGAAGAACCTGACTGTTTCCTCACAAGAATCCGTTTACAAATGGAAAAGAATAGGCAGGCAAGGAAATCTGGTCATTTTGCCTTCCTCTAGCCGTGTAAACCAAATAACTGAAATACACAGGAAACGCATGCAAAATACATCATGGGCCTTTAGCCCGGACTTCAAATATTACGGAATCGACCCTATAAAACTATTAGGTCCATCCAAATATTGCTTATCGATATCGCTTAGGTGGGAGGTCTAAAACCCTCAATACATGGGAAATACAAAGAAAACCCGAAATTCCAAATTTCAAATATTATGAAATCACGTCCATAATTTGTATTGGGTCTGCCTTTTTATCAGTGTATCGTAATTCACAATCGCAATGTGCATTGGCCATGTATCGGGGGTTCTCCAATTGCCGATCAGCGATATCACCGATCTTTATCAGCCTCATTGCTATATCACAATCGGCATATCACTGTCGCAATGGCCCCATCGCTATATCAAAATCAACATATCATTGTTGCAATGGCCCCAGGATCTTCTCTTTGGTCACACTAATCATCGATCCATCAATCAGATCTTGATCGTTGATCTACGACCACTAATCCAATGGCTGACAGTTCGTTTAGGATGCGTAACTTGCGCGGGGATTAACCGCCCAAAAAGGAAGTTTCCTCTCTCCTCCATCATGCCACGTGTTGGCCAATGTATGGATTGAAGCAGATCCCATCCTATACTGCTTACTGCCTGAGGGCCGTCCAAAATACTGCTTATTGCTTGAGGGCCATCCGAAATACTGCTTACTGCCCTTTCCCTTCGGAACTCAAAAGGTTTGCCTGTTTGGTTTATAAATCTGTTGGGTCCACCGAAGGCCTTTGCGATGCGATGAAGAAATGCAATGTGATGGGATTTTAAGGGTTTTTATATTAAAAACACATTTTCCCCTTAAGTCCCATTTATCTAAGAATTTGCCTCCTTTTCAAAGGACAAAGGCAAACTTCCTTTTGCGATAACTTCTTCATCCAAAGTCCATTTTAGCCCATTCAAGTTGCAGTAGATTTAGAATGAAAAGATCTACGCAATGGGATATTTCCAAGAGCATCATTAGACTTTCATTTTCCTCTGTGAGGAACACTTTAGACTTAAAAGTCTATTCAAGATCCTTTTTGGATCACACCTTCCCACTAAAAGAACTTTTGGTCTAAAAAATACTGACATACTGATCTGAATAATAAATGAGAGTAACAACACCATCTTCTTTCAGCCTCCATACACTTGCCTTGCATAGTGCCTTTGAACCAAAGCCTTTGACCACTCTTCTTCCTGGATGTGCTGGTCCTCCTAGGAAAAATTGGTTTCCTCCTTGACTTCATGCAGAACTCCTGTTGAGATGGTCATAGAAGGTAGTTTGAACTTCTTTGCCTTGATCATTGATCCAAGGTGGCTCAAACAAATGTGAAGTTCATCTGCTTCACAAAATTATCATTTGCACCTATTTGACAAGCTATCAACAACAACTGTTAACAACAACAGAAATACAGACAACAATTGGATGGTCTAAACTCCTGCTTCAACAAAAGAAATAGATTTTCACATCTTGTTAACACCTCCATGTCTTACATCTGCATACAAGTGATGGACTAGACAATAAGTCCACAAAACATGCCTTTACAACAAATGACCCTTCAAGTAAAGCATGTAGAAAAAGACCATTAGGACTCTTTTTCAAAAGATGAAACACTTCATCATTATCTCCATCTTGGAGACCAAGTTAACTTCTCCCAAGTCAACATTACATGCATGTTTACAACAAAACAATCAACCCTTCAAGTTAATTACACATACATGTTCAAATAGAAGGAAATCATCAGCATCCCTGTGTTCATGCACATCAAGCTTATGCATGCATTTCATCCTTCAAATTTCGCTTTAGCACATTGTACTTTCAAAGCTAAAATGAAATATAATGTTGCAGCAACAAAGTGAGTCTCCTACTCAACTTCTCCATCCACCTTCTTGGTAAAATCCTGTAACTTGCATTCCATTAACAAAGAAATGCAAATAGATGCATCAATAGACATGCAATCTTAATTAGATAATAACTCTAACCATTTCTCACCAATCCCTTAAACACATCATCCATGGAAACTTCCTTTCCATTTTTGCCATCTTCTCTTTCCACCTTCTTCAGCATTTGTGGAAGCATTGTTGGATTTAGAGTCCAACACTTTTCAACAAGATGCCCTTGCTTATGGCAGTAAGTGCAACACATGTGCATCCTCTTGACAACATGATTTTCCTTGTCCAATGGACCTTTGGCTTCTTGCTTCTTTTCCTTCAAAAGTTTCTTGTATGTGGCAATTCTCTTCCAACATCTAGAAACATTATGGTTATCCAAACCACAAAAGGAACTTGCAACTCTTTTCCCATATCTATGTGGAAATTTATCATGCTTTGCTATGAAGAAGTGGCTCCATTTGGAACACTATCAATCTCTTCAAGGTTGTTAGAGTCTCCACAACTCTCTGGTTCAAGTGTGTGCTTTTGAACACTTGCATCCTGCAAACGATGTTTCAAGCTATTGCATTCCTCCTGAATACAATCTTCACACTCTTGAGGTAGAGGACCTGAAATGAAACTCCTTCTTGGAACTGTTTCAATGGCCTTCATGGCAACTTTGGAGCTTTCTCCATAAGATTGTCCATAGCCAAGACCCAAATATTATTGGTTCAACAATACCTTCTGCATGTTTACCCAAGCCTTTTCCTTCATAGCCCATCTTGGACATTAGCTTGGAACCTATGCCTCTGGTATGCTTTTCAAAAGAACCAATACAATCATTCTTAAAAGAATTTGAAGAAAAACTAGAATGGTTTACCTCTTCTTCAAGCTGATACTTGACCAAGGATTCTTTGGCAACAAAGAGTTGTGACTTCAACTCATGCATCCTTTTCAGGTTCATATTTGCAATATGAAGTTGCCTCTCCATTTCCTGCAATTTGTCACAAAGCAACTGCTTCTCTTCCTCCACGAAATTCAATTGCTCTATAATTATGCTACTCTTCCTTCCATCCTCATACATTTCTCTCACCATATCCAACATGATGAACAAATCTTGCTTCATATCTCCATCAAATACTTTTGTGAAGAAAGAAGAATTTGAGGACTCACTTGTAGAAGTTGTCATTATGCCAATGAACAAAAAACTTCAAACAAGATTAATAAAGAGCTTATCCAAGCAACCTTTTGCAACAAACCTCTTGTGCTTCATGGATTTCTTTGAGGTCCTTTGGGATAAGAAGAACGCCATCAGTGCTTCTTCCTTCTTGTCCTTCCCGGACTGAGCAATCAATAGCTTTCCCTTCACCTCTGCAAACTCAAACAATAGTTAGTCTACAAACAAGCATACAATCAACCTCTGATTGTTTAAAGACCTTTCAGACAAGCAATCTTTTCTCTGTCAATAAAGCATTCTAATATAACCTTCTTTGAAGGTGGGGTTAATCAATCTTAGGCTCCGATACCACCTGATCTGAACATGGAGCCTAAAGGCTTCTTGTCAAGCTTACAAGAACCTCTCCCACTTCCAAAGCTTATATATTCCCAAGATACTATGATTAACCAACTGCGGAATTAAAAATGTTTGAAAATATAGGTGTATGCTTGTGTTTGTTCTTAACTGACTAAATGCCTTTAGTTTATTTACTTAAACTGATATGCAACATGTAACAGTGAGATAATGTAGCAAACAGACATCATACACAAAGCGATAAAGCAACAAGTAAACAAACCATAAGACAACGAGCTTAATATGGAGTTCACCCAAAACTCTTGGCCTACATCTTTGGCTTCTCTGAGCTCTCTCTCGGTCTTTGCATGCCTCTGTAACTTGCCTAACCTCTAAGTGATTCTTCAGCAACCTTCCAGTGACCTCTTTCAAACAAGCAGCTCCCTCGGCAACCTTCAGCTCCCTTCAGCACTTGTGCTCTATGTGTTTTTATCATGCAACAGTTACAGTCCTCCATCATTGAAGAACCCGATTATTTCCTCACAAGAATCTATTTACAAATGGAAAAGAACAGGCGGGCAGGGAAACCCAGTCATTTTGCCTTCCTCTAGCCATGTCAGCCAAATAATGTAAATACACAGGAAATGCACACAAAACACATCATGGGCCTTTAGCCTGAACTTCAAATATTATGGAATTGGCCCTATAAACCTACTGGGTCTGTCCAAATATTTCTTATATTTATCGCTTAGGTGGGAGGTCTAAAAACCTCAATACATGGGAAATACAAAGAAAACCTGAAATTCCAGATTTCAAATATTATGAAATCGCGTCCACAATTCATATCAATTCTGCCCTTTTATCGGCATATTGCAAGTCGCAATCGCAATGTGCATTGGCCCTGTATCAGGGGTTCGCTAATTGCCAATTGGTGATATCGCTGATCACTACCAGCTCCGTCACTATATCACGATGGCCTTGGGGTCTTCTCTTTGGCCACACCAATCACTAATCCACCGATCAGATCCTGGCCATTGATCTGTGACCGCTAATCCAACGACTGACAGTTCGTTTCGGGCGCGTAACTTGTGCGGGGATTAATTTCCCGGAAAAATGGTTTCCTCTCTCCTCCGATGTGCCATGCATCAGCCAATGTATGGATTCGGGTGGAGCCCGTCCTATACCGCTTACCACCTGAGGCCCACCCAAAATACTGCTTACTGCCCTTTCCCTTCGGAACTCAAAAGGTTTACCTCTTTGGTTTATAAATCTGTTGGGTCCGTCGAAGGCCTTTACACCTGTTTTAAGTCATTTCCTTTTGTTTATTGCAATGCGATGAAGAAATGCGATGCGATGGGTTTTTAATGGTTTTTATGTTAATACCACATTTTTCCCTTAAGTCCCATTTATCTAAGAACTTGCCTCATTTTCAAAGGACAAAGGCAAACTTCTTTTTGTGATAACTTCTTCATCCGAAGTCCATTTTAGCCCATTCAAGTTGTAGTAGATTTAGAATGAAAAGATCTACACAATGGGGCTATTTCCAAGAGCATCCTTGGACTTTCATTTTCCTCTGTGGGGAACACTTTAGACTTAGAAGTCTATTCAAGATCCATTTTGGATCACCTGTCTAGGGTTCTATAATTAAGAATATGAGGGGTAGATTTATCAAGAGATGAATCACCCAAAACAACAATCATTATGATTCAATATAGCTAAACATAACAATGTTAGTAATAGATTGTCAAATAAATGAACATTTAAACTAAAGCAATGTTTTGTAGTTTCAAGGATACCTTTGTTTCTTGACAAACCTTTTCTTGGGTGGATCTCTTCCATACTCCCTGAGGATATAGCATATGTTTTCCTAATTAAGACAATAGAGGTAGAATGGTGATTAGTATTTAATATAATCAAAACTTAAATGAGCACATGAAAACAAATACTGAAAGGAAATGAGATACTTATCTTTGGAAGACGTTGAGGGATCCCTCCAAAGCTTGAGGGATACCTATAAACTTATAAAAATAAAAGAGAATGTATTTTCCAAAAAACATGTTAAAAACGTATAAATTCTAAAACATTAAAAAAACAAAATAGGACATCTAAGACTAAAAGAAAAGAACTTAGTAGTGTAAGTCCCTTATGTCAGATTCTTCGAGTTTGATTTTCTTTGGATCTTCTTCTTCGACAATGTTAGCATAATCTCTTTCTTTCTTCTTATTTATTGGATTATTGAGATAATCACTTCTATAGTGACCCTTCCTATGACATTGATAGCATTCTACCTTGGACATGTCTACCTTCCTTTTTGGTCCCTTTGATTTTTTGAAGTTTCATTTATGTTGAGTAGTGTAGGCATTTCAAACTCCTTCAAGATTGAAAAGTAGTGATATCCTTAATTCTTCTTGATTGCAGGAAGTCCATAGTTCTTCAAAAGTGGAAGCTTCCTTCCAACTATTAAGTCTTGTAACAAATGCACCCCAAGTAGGTGGTAATCTTAATAGAGCAGTGATCACGATTTCTTTTTCTGGAACCATTTCATCAATGGCCAAAAGATCATCACTGAGTCTTTCTATTTTAACAAAGAAGGATGCCATTGTGTATTATTTAGTCATATTTGTGGTCCTTAGTTCATTCTTAATGCTTGCTACTTGACCAATGTTCTTAATAGTGAATAAATTTGACAAGACTTCATACATTTCCTCAGCATGATTGATGTTGGTTATAGATGGGACAAGGTTGTCCTTTATTCCTTCTACCATAAGAGTCATAGCCACCAATTCTAATTTTATGAACTTTACTTTGTCAGCATCATTGGAGTCATCTGTAGGCTTATTTATTTTTCCTTTAACCAATTCTAGTACATTGTTATTTTCAATTATGAGGTTAATCCTCTTCTTCCAAGACCTGTAGTTTGAGGCTCCGTCAGGTTTGTTCTCTCCCTTGATTGTGTTAGACATTGTCTTTGAAGATAGTATACCTCTTCCCTTGAATAATCCTTTTGAATTATTCCTTGATCAAGTGCTTGTGACTGCCTTTTTTCTTTATTTCTTCACCAAAGCTCTGATACCATGTTAGAAAATAAAAAAGGCAGAAAGATTTTCATATACTTGATAATTACTTGTGATTTTCTTAACTTCTTATTAGGTTTATTTATATATTCTTTCTTTTAATTCATCAATAAATTACCAAATAAATAACACATAAAGCAATGGACACCAGATATAGGCTCACAGCCAGAGAAAAACCCCTCTCTAGGGGAAAACCTAGTAAGTAATTCTTCCTTCAATAGTTTTCTGGAGATATTCCAAGACTCTATACCTTGACACAAACTTTCCTCCACGCCAAGTCAGCCTTCCTCTTCTCTTATATATGATCCTACTTGACCTGGCAACAACAATAGTAGTAGCATCACTTTGTTCAACCTAGCAACTTTGACCTTGCTATGGAGACTTCGATTTTTACCGAAATAATTCAATCTTCACATAGGAACTTCAATTTTTGTCCCATTACAACTTCATGGGGCAGCAACCAACAACTTTGACCTATGATGTGACAGCAACAACATACAAAAAATGGCTACGACATCAACATGAAAACTTTTATTTTGAAATTAGGGCACGAGAGAGAGAGAGAGACACCAAAATTTTGGTTTTCCTTCTTTCCTTCTCCATGACCAAAGTCACACTTCCTTTTCTTCCTCCCTTTATTTCACACTTTTTTGAGCTTCAAGAGATATCGAACTAGCTTGTTGAGTGAATGCTTCAAATGGAATTTAAACTGCTTCATTTATGGTCCTTTGGTGAGGTCGAATAGCCCTCTTTGAGGCCAACTTGATCGTCTTAAAGCCGACTTGGTGTGGAGGAAACATAATTCATATTTGACTCAATAATTAAACTTATTACATGATTCAAAAACCCAAGAAGGGTCTATTTAAAAATATAATGACTCTATTAACTCAGAATAAATCCTAGAAGTCCTCAATGGAGACTTTGACCTAAAACATGATGACCCAAGTATGAAACCCGTGCTTTAATAAGTCATAATAATAATAATAGTTTTCTTTATTCTTTTGACAAGAACATTACAACATGACTCAAATACATTTAATGAAAATCGAACCTAGTTACATTTTCCAACAAGGACAAATGTATTAGTTGTTCAATGATAATGAATTTTTCTTGAAAATATCATTTTTATTTATAGTCACATCAATACAATTTTTTTATTAAATTTATTTTGCTACAACTTTTCAATTGAATTTAACCATGGTTACATGGATTGTGGTGCAAAAAGTGAGTTGTAAATTCATAAATATTATTTTATTAGTTTAGTTATTATTTTATTATTTCCTTAGGAGGCTCATTTTAGACCTCAAAATTCCCCTAATGACTATATATACTTAAATATTATAACTATAACATCACATAGCTATATATTATAGTTAGACTATATACTGTTTATACCATCACATAGTTCTATAATTATTATTATTATATATATATATATATTATAGATATATAACATAGTTTTAAACTATTTAACATAAGAAGGCATAAAAAATATGTGTATATGTGTGTAACATGATAAAAATTAAAATTATGCTAATAGTGTAACATATACAACATGACTTAACATTAAATAATATAATTATTTAAAACATAACACTCACACACACACACACACACACAGATATGTGTGTGTGTGTGTGTGTGTGTGTGTGTGTGTGTGTGTGTTCAAGTTTCAACAATGTATCATTGATAGATATATTAAATCCATCTTGAAAAGTGCATTTGGAGTGAATAAAAGAATTTTGACACTTTTCTAATTTGTACCATATTGTTTCATTATGTAGTGTGTTGTATAAGAAATAGTGTCTTCATGTTAGTAGATGTCATGTGTCAAAGTGAAACATTATAAGAACTTAAAGTCTATTAAAGTATTTGGTTGGCATGAAATTTTATTAGTTTTGCAAATAGATTTATTTCAGTTTTTTACATATATATTTACATATTTATGCCCTATGAATAAAATGCATTGTTTAGAAACAGGAAAAAGTGTGAAGGTAAATTTGGTCACTTCTTTCAATTATGTTTACATGGAACTCAATACTTTGGTTGATAAATTATCAAAAAATGGTCTCAAAAGTTTAGGATTTCAGGCTAGATTATTCTGCTTGAGTTTAGAAATCGATTTTTTATCAACATTCTTTCTAAGTCAACATTTTTTTCTTGGATTAGTTTATATGTATTATATGCAATAGATATATATAATAGTTTTGTATGATATGTAATAGTTTAGTCAATTTTTTTCTTGGATTAAGTTTATATGTATTATATGTAATATGCATAGGTATCCCATATGTGTGCCCCAACCATAAGTCATCGGAGTGCGAGGGGATCTATTATACATGGTTGGGCTTGTGATAGATCATGTAGCCCATCCAGGGTATGTGTTCCACTCATAGATCCTACCTCTGACACCAGTTAGAGTGTGAGAGGCATTGTTTTGTATCCTGCATTTTTAAATCCTCTTTAAATTTTATGTGTTTATATCTTGAAATTATCTTCAACTGATGTTTTTAAATTAATATATATGTTATTATGCTTCTAGTTTGTTAAATATATATGTTAAATTATGTTTATGATTTGCAGACACTCAGTAGGGCGAAGTTGAGGATCAAAGTGCAGCATTGATCCCTCCATGGGACAATTTTATAACTCATATCACATTAGACGATGTTACGGCCCAACATACGTGGATCACAGGAGAGATAAACAACGTCCATGTCAGTTCACCTACTAGGCGTAGTTTATCTTTGATGTTGGATAGCACCAATAGGTTGATCGAGACATACCGAACTTTGGGCCCATAGAGTCACCTCCTATAGTCTATACAAAGGATTAGGAGGCATGAGGTTAGAGGCCCACATATGTGGGAGGTGGTGAAATTGGACACCAAGAACATTGATGCTCATGGGGAGTTGTTTGGCATTCCTCCAGATCGCCTTGCTAGACATAAAAGTTCTGATTCCACTGAAATATTTTAATAATGTTGATGTAGCCCTTTTTATGTATGACCAATTCATTGGAGCTTAGGACCAGTTCCCCCACCATGACTAGGTCATCGTTTATTTTTCCAAGAATATATATGTAGAGTTAATGTTACATATGAGGCTGGATCACACTGATACCAGATCTCATTGTTATGGATTCGGGTGTAAGGACCTTGGGCATATACCACCACCTTAGAGATTCTTGCCACTACCATCTCAAAGCATGGTATTTCTAGCAGAGCTAGAGTAGTTGTTGCAACTCGATGTTGACACCAAGGATACCATTGCAAATAGCATGTGGGCATCATTGTTCAATGCGTGTGCTGCATTGCATGGAGATATTACAAGACTACCACCATTTCCTCGTGACCCACCAATTCCTTTATATGATGATTCATTTATCACGCTTTTACCCCCTGACCATCTTTTTCCATATGCATGTATGTATCGTGATGTCATCTGTGACATTTAGAGGGTGCATAGCCTGCGTGATATAGACCAGGTACATATATACGAAAAAAAATGTCTTTTATTGTCAAATTATGCATAATTATTTATATTAATTTCTAGTTTGTATTAGATTGCATTTATATTAAAAAGTTCATGATAACATTTAGACACAACCTAGATACATGGATGAGCTTATGAGGTCATCCAAGGGGGCAGTGATCATTCAAGCCATCCTCCATGAGAACATGTTTCCACGTATTATCCTCCACCTCCACCTCATAACACTCATGTGGAGGAGAGTCATTATATACAACCACATGGACCAAAAATTGAGGTAAATTTTTTATTCCTAAGATTTCAAGATTTTCTTTTTTTAAGTTACACATATATGCTAATTAATTTGTATACAAATTATAACATGTCATTGACATTGTGTACACAGGCCCATATGCAAAGTGTTGTTGATGTCGCAGTTATGTGGACATATGAGTGGGATGTTGGGTATAGAGGCATTGACAATGTGGGTCCATCAATGTAGGCCCCAGTAATTGAGCCAGAGGCAGGGGAACACCACACCCAAATTCATTAGACCCCTCTCCTATAGGACTTGCATTTGGACTCAACCAAGGTTAGTAGATTCATATATGTAATTAAAAATGTGGTTCAAAATCATTTATTTTCATATTGTTTATTTTGTACATATAATGATCTAATTAGTTTGAATTTGAATGTGTTATATTGCAGTACCAGGTTATGGACACTAACTATACGCAGTGGAACTCACATAGGAGTTTTGGCGGTACTTAAAGTGGATAGTTTGTATATTTTCATACCCATTTCAAAGGGCACATTCACATGTGATACAGACTTTGTATATTTTCATACATGGATGGTTTATGAATGTACATGAACATTATTTCAGTTTATGGATGCTTATTATTTCAATTTATGGATGTTCATGTGATATTTGTGATGTGTATATATTTTCATATGGATACTTTATTAGTACATTAATTATTTCAGTTTATGGATTTGTATTAGTCTCATTTATGGATGTTCGTTAATTTTTTAAGTTTATGGATCTCTTAAAATTATTTTGCTAGTTTAAAAAAAAATCTATATACTATAAATTTTATTGCAAAATATAACAAATTTGATTTCTATTAAATTCATAGACTAAGAAAATAAGTACAATCTTAAGTTATGATGCAAGTCACTTCGATACTCAAAATGAACTAAAATATATGATGGTTGAATTAAAAAACACAAATATGATTGAAATAAGTTTTAAATTCAATTTTAAAATATGTATGGTAAATAACAAATAAGTTTTATTCAATTTATTTATTTTGAAGTCATTTACATTAGCTTAGTCATAATATGATATAAGTACAACCTTACTATATGATGCAAGTCACTTTGATACTTAAAATGAACTAAAATATATCATATACGATCAATTTAATATTGAACATGGAAAGAACTACAATCATGCTTCATATTGGCTTGTAGAAAGTGTCTCTTAGTGCAATCAACATATATGTTATTACAATTCAATTTTAAAAATAAATTATTTGAATTCTAAATTTATCCATATTATAATAAAAAATCTATATATAAAAATATTTGTGACCCACCCATATACCATTGCATGGTCAAATTTTTTAAGTATTTCAATTAATTTCTTATCTCAAGATTCAATTACAAAACACAAAAGAATTGAAATAAGTTTTATTCAATTTTAAAAGATGTCATGTAAACAAAAAATAAGTTTTATTCAATGTTATTTCTTTTAAGATTATCTACAAGAGCTTAGTCATAACATAAATAAGTCAATCATATTGAAATTTAATATATAGGTTAAAAAACAATATATGACAACATTTCTATAATATTATATAATGTTATTGTGAAAATTCCTAGACACGAAGGAATCTCTACGACAGCAAATTTGAATCTACTTCACCTACTTGGTTTTTAATATACATTAATCAAGCCATTCTTCCGAATATTGAAGAAAATTACATCTACAACCTACACTAATTAAATATTTGATCTCATGAAACAGAAACTAGAGCAAAGAACAAGATACATAGGACACTTATTTTTGGACACAATAGTGCTCGGAAAAACCCAATGAAGGAAAATGGGTGCATCAATTTTGAGGGTTCATTATTATGCAGGAGAAATATATGAATACCAATCTAGGATGCTCATCTAACAATCCTTTATAGAGAAAAATATTGGCAGAAAATCTGAGTGAGTTTTACCTCACTTCACCTGGCAGAATTATAGTTGATCTAGCACAAGACTTGTTGAGCCCTAGCTATTTCTGCACTGGCCCTACATAGACTCTACATCATCCTTTCAGGCTTTGCATCAGCTTCTCTACCCTCTTCATCATCTCTCACAGTTGTTCTGGCAATTCCTAGTAGTTTTGGATTTCGTGTGACAGACAACTTTTCTACTCTGCGCTGGCCCTTATAGTTCTGTGTGGGCCTTATAGTTCTCGACTACTATGTTGGCTCTCTACAAGCTCTCTCCACTTCTCTATCATTATTCTCTAGAAATTCCTTCTCTTGGATTCTCATCTCCCCTCTGCTATAAGATCTCCTCAATTGATTTTCCTCTTGAGAACTTCTCACCTCAAAAAATCAATTTCCTCAATTTCTCTGTGTGTCTTTCCAAATGAACCCCAAGCTTCCATTTTATAATTTTCCTGTTGAGTCTACAATGGCTAAGATTAATTCTCTAATCAATCGCTAAGATTAAAACGTGACTTGATCCACCTTCTGGATCATTCTCACCCATATTTTGATTAAAACCCATTAATATTTTAATTTCCCTAATTTTAGACTTGGGAACTCCATTAAAAATATTAATCATTTTAATAAAATACAATATGAGTGGAATTTCACTAAACGGTTTCTAGATTCTTTAGAACTCACTTGCCTTAGCCTCTCCACCAATTTTCAATGTTGTAGCACTTCTTATGCTACGAAAAACTAACACTCCCTCTTAGCAAGGAAAATGCTCTAGCAACAATATCCACCTGCATGCTGCTCTGTTTCTGAAGCGCCTCCTTTCTGCACTGTTGTTGCCACCAACATTGTGATGTTGTTGCTACTGTACTACTACCCATGACACTGCCATTGCCATTGCTACATATGTATTACACCTCCCTCTCAATTGTTACATCTATTATGTTGCTACCACTGCCACTGCAAACACTGAATCTGTATTGCAACTCAGTTGCTAAGAGAAGCAACTGAAAAATATCCAAAATTAGTTGAACTTAAATGTGTTCAACATAATACAATGAATGTTGGAATCTGACTGTTGCTGACCCTCTGAATCTTCTGCATTGTTGTTGACTCCTTGTTATAGAAATTTTTGGGCACTTCAACTCCAATCATAAATGTCCATAAATTGAGGGCTCCTAAGTCCCTAAAAGTGTTGCTTCACTGCCTAAAGGAACAAGGTCAGTTGATTACATCATCTCCCAGAAGTTCTCCACTAAAAACTGCTCATAAATGGTCAAAACTGGACCATACTGAAAACCAAGTGCAGAGGGTACGATGCATATCACCTTCCCAGTGTACAAGGTGCGATGCATACTGAATTGCTCCTCTGTAGGGTGCGATGGTTGGGAATGGACAAATGGCAGGGACAAAATGCGAGGTGGAAGATCATGGAATCTTCCAAAATCTTCCCCTCTGACACTTGCCTCTCTGTTTTCAACCGGGGATGAGTAAGAGATCATCATTCTCCAAGTGGAAGCAGGAACTATCAGAGAGAGGACACTAATCAAGACCCCAGAAGATGACTCACCTCCTTATAATCATCTATATATGGATCCCTCATCATAGAGATCTAGAGGCTGGAATTTTGTATCTTATAGAGAAGTGTTGTTGGTTTTCTGGTGTACATTCATAGTGTTGGGTGATCTAAGCTTTACTTGAGGTGAAGAAGGAATTTCTAGCTGGAGGATGACGCTGGGACAAAACATATGGTTGTAATCCTCTTGCTACTTTTCATCTTAGTAAATCTATTCAAGTTTTCCTCCATATTCTTGTATGTTTACTTATATATGAATTTGTATGGTTAACACACATCTGTTCCTGTGTTATTTATGAATATAGATCTTTTTTGTTCGATAGTAGTATGTTGCTGTGATTCCACAAGTTCTCTTTGAAGCTGGGTAGACGAAGAAGAAACGGCAAAGCTCTATCAGGAAGGAGAGGAAATAAAGCGCAAGACTAAGGTTGGTCTCCTTTGTTCTACTCCTATCTATTTTTATAAAACAAAATGAAAGTAGACTTTACTTGTTTGTTTCTAAGATAGCTACCAGTCTTAGTGGGAATAACAGCATCCGAGTGGACACTATTCCCGATAACAAAATGGGGACTCCACTGGGGAGTGACTAGATTTTTTGTTAGCCTCTCTATCTTTGTTTCTTTTATAAACTTACAGACGGAGCCTAAAGCCAAGCCAGCTAGCCTTCGAACTGCATTTTTTATACAAATGCAAAGTAGATCAATGTTGCTTTAGTCTATATCTGGGTTTTGTTTATGAATTAAACAATCGATCTGCAAACAGTCTAATTTCCCTAAGTGGTGGCTCTAGTAACTTCTTTAGATCACCCCTGTGTAAAATCTTATTTAAAGTCTCGTAATAGTACCATCACACCCTGCCTTCAAGGCAGATTATATGCATCGCACTTCCCGAGTGCAGTAGGTGCGTTGCATATTGAATTCACAATGTGATAGGTGCGATGGTCAGGGAAGGTTAGCTTTACCTTTAGACTATGGTTTTTTCTCACTATTTTCAATCCTATTCAGGAGTTTTGCTACCTATGGTCAGTGTATCTCTGTGAAAACCCCCTTCTCTTACATTATTCCGCCTCCATAGTGCAAAGAACTGTAAGTGTTTTTATGTATTGTGCACCATTTTCAGTTCTCTTTTTCAAAAAAGTAGCATAGTCGAACTGTCGTTTCTGGATCTGAAAGTGTCTAGCTGTCATTTTCAGTTTTAGAAGACAATCCCATTGTTCTTAATAGTCAATTATACAGTTACTATTGCATATGATTTGAATTAATAGTTTTTAAAGTGTCGAAAAGCAATTTTCATTTCGAAATCGCAAAGTGTCTCTCTCACATTCACTTCATTTTGAAAAAGGAACTTGTTGAGTATTGTCGCTTTGAAAGTAATTCAGATTTGCACATAGCTTTCTTATCATCATTCATACATTAAGAAGGCTGAAAACAAATACATACATGTGCATTTTCATTTTGACTGCTTGCTTTGATTTAGGACAGTTCAGTTAGCGTGTGCTCTGTGCTCTTTGCAGAAAGATTCTTAACTTTCTTTCCTCAGTAGCTAGGATTTTCATTGTCAAAAGAAGATTAAACGTTTGTTTATCATCTTAGACTGCATTTTAGGAATTGTATACACATCACGTGGTGAACCTGAAAGGAAAATTTTTAAGCAAGATCAACTTAAGATAAATTTAATGAATCTAACAACGCTTTGGAACCTAACACACAACATCTAGAGGTCTAGGCTAGAGACGTATTCTGGCGTTGTAAAACCTGGTAACTGTTGCTTTCATTGTTGGTTGGGTGATTCCTCCACTTTGAGACGACAAGTGCTAGTACGGACATGTGCTCCCATGTACCGTCAAGTATATTTTTGGAGACCACAATAGGCTGCATCCTTTATCCTTAGGAAGCCGTGTCTGTTGCCCTATCGATTGCAATTCACTGAACATAGCATTCGAGAAGATTGACTGCCGTACCATAAAAAGTATTTTGTAGTTTTTCGATTGGTTTGGTAATCCTCTCTGCCTATATCTCCAGAGAAGTCCATTTTTCTCCTTTTCAGACTCCTTAAAGGAAAAGGTCCTCTGAGAACTTATCACTTCAGGCTCAATAAAAATCGAAGGCGACTAGAGTCATCTTTTGTTTTTTCTCGACTCTTTAAAATTGAAAAAAAAAGTTGTGTCAAAGCGTCTAAAATTTATTTTAATCGAAATAACGTCACAAATTCCCTTGGTGGTCTTTAGGTTGAGAAAAATGGAGTCTACCAACCAAGGATTTCCCCTTGGAGGAAATCCTAGTCCCTTCTCCTCTTGGGGAGATGTTGGTGCACCCCATATGGCCACTTTGTCGCTTCCAGGGTTGACAATTGGTTTGCCTGTCTGGATCTTATCTACCTCTGTCGTTCAGAATCCCATAATTCCTGAACAGTCAAGTCAGCAACTAGATGACACTAGAGTTGCCTCCCAACCTTCTACTTCGCTTGATTCTCCCTCTCCTCCTTCCTCTTCGCTTGGTAAAGCCAATAAAGCTAAAAATCAAGTAAATGAGAAGAAGAAGAAGCAGAAAGAGAAAAAGGAAAAGAAGAAAAAGGAACCAAAATCGAAAGGGGGAAACCAAGCATCATCTAGCGAAAATCCTCACACCGCACCATCTAAACCTAAATCTCCTTGTGTCATTTGCAATGGAGACCACTTTCACCGAGACTGTCCCTGCATCCCTCGGATCTTAAGGGACTGGTCTCCTCGTTTGCACAATCCGATGTCATCAACCTTTGATGATCATGTTGAATGCACACCATCAACCAATGAAAGTGAAGCACCTGGACAGAAAAGGAATCCCAGATTTCCTTGTAAATTGTGTGAAGGAAATCGCGTCGTCCACCGTTTTCCCTTCCTTGACGAGGCTAAAAGAGTTTTGGATGACCATCCTGATTCACTGCTATGGCTTCCTCCTGGATATAAAAAACTCTTGCCAAGTCCTCCACTGGTTGAAAATCTAGCTGGCCCATCAT
Organism: Pinus taeda; assembly: GCA_000404065.3. Taxonomy (NCBI): domain Eukaryota; kingdom Viridiplantae; phylum Streptophyta; class Pinopsida; order Pinales; family Pinaceae; genus Pinus; species Pinus taeda. The sequence goes on from APFE031139978.1 coordinate 23,486, forward strand.
TGTGGCTGGCCGAAGCATTTATCATTGAAATGAACCCTCTGAATCCATACTAGACGAAAGTAAAAAGGTCGAGACGACAGTTGACCCAGTCTTGCCTTCAGAGTGTTCATCTTCGAATGATACCGTCACTGAAGAGAAAGAGAGCAACACCATTCAAATTCTTTTCATCAACACAGATTCCGATGAACTTGGGGGCAGTCCACCCGTCCCTTTATCGTAGGAATTCATCAAAGTCATATCCGGCTGTCTATTTGGTCCCACCTCCAAGCAACCTAGTCATTTCCTTCGACTGGAATCTACTAGGTAGACCCCATTTACCAGCTAGTGTACCATTCAAAATCATTGTACAAGCTTATAGAATGGTCATGGTTGGTACCATCATCGATGAAGGGGCTTCTGTGAGTATCCTTTCCTCAACTTCTTGGAAAGCGCTTAGTTCGCCATCGCTTTTTCCTGAAATGAGAAATCTAACAAGCTTCGACAAAGGAACCAGTCGACCTTTAGGGATCCTTCCAAATGTGCCCATTACTTTGAGAATGAAAACCATTCACATGAATGTAATGGTAGTTCAAGGACCCTTGGATTATAATATACTCCTTGGACGAGACTATATTTATTGCATGGGAGCCATGGTCTCCTCACTCTTTAGAGTAATGTGTTTTCCGCATGAAGGCAGAATGGTCAAGCTCGTAGACCAAATGTAATTCCCCGGTTCGCACATCGCAAATAGTCAAATTCCATCCCTAAATGGTATTTTCACGCAAGGAATGTCTCATCGATCTCCAGTCCGTCCAACTGATGAGTGCGAGTGATTCAAGAGGATGTGACTGAAACCCAGGGGGCATGCACCCTGGTTTGTTTCGGCAGGAAAACCTTGGGTATAGAGTAGATTTCCACGAGGGATATATGACTATTCTGACACACTCGTCCTCACAGGAATGGGATTAGGCTGGAATAAGATACCTTCGTTAAGGTTATGCTGAGTGTCATGCGTTTGCACCACTCCCCTTTGTCTATTTTGGTAGACATCGCCATGAAAGAATTCGGTCCGCTTCGTGGGGAACTTTCATGGTAACCTGGAAATTTTTCGCTATACCTGGGGGCATGCAAACCTTTCCGCATGCAAGCGAAGAGCGACTATTTATTTTTTTTAATTTTTAGGACCTCTAACCATTTAAACCCATAAGGCTGGCCGTTTCCTAGCTTGCATAAAGAAAGGATTCGAGGCAAAGCTTCAAAAGGTGCAAGCCTCTTCAAAATGGTCCCTTGAATGAGACATCCTTATCATACAACTGGCGAGCAATGTTACCACAGGGTTCAAGCTCATTAAAAAATAAACCCCCCACGAGCAGTTTTAGCACATAGTTCAAGCTCTTTAAAAAATAAACATAAGTCATAAGCAAATGTTTCCCCCAGCGTTTAATCTCATTAAAAAATGAACCAGTAAATAACCATTGTGAATGCCTTATCACCAGCTTTTGAGCCTTGGTCATGTTCTCATCATCACCTCCACTCTATTTTTAGCAGATCATTCACCCCCACATGATTGTTTACCCCTTCGAGGAAAATCTGCGAAGAGTGATTATATTAGCCATCCTTGTAACACTGTCGTGATTGGAGAATTCCAAACCTTACCTGAAATCAGCTGCTACCCGAAACCATCACTCGTTCCTCGAAAATGAGTTTCCTTTAAGCTCTTTTCAACTAACTCGAAAAATATGAAAAGATTGTCAAGCTATTGGCCTCTCCAGCTTGTTAAAAGTCATCGGAAGTGTTATCTCTCCTCTATATTTTAATCTTTTTGGACCTAAGGGATTATTACACAAAAAGATCGAGTGCTTGTCTTGTTCGGCTCGTTAAAACTATCTAAAATTCATCCCTTTTGTATTATTTTATGCTTTTTCAGACTTAAGGGATTACATGACGAAAAAGAATCATTGGAGTCTCCTTTCTGTTCCTTTCAGACTCTCTAAAATTGAAAGGGACCGAGTAATCTTTGTCGTTAAACTCGTTAAAACCGAATAGCGACAAACTCGTCCGCCTGGACGAGAATGAGTTTCATTGTTGCTAGGCTCGCTAAAATATAGCGACAAGTTCACCCAAAGGGTGGATTATAGAACAAGCATATGTTATCCTCCTCAAGCTTGACAAAAATAAAGAGGTACTGGTCAGCAATGACTGGGGAAAATTGGGAAGAAAAATTGAAATTGCTTTATTGGTAGCAAGTCGCTCTTGAACATAACACTTTCCTTCCACATCCATGCTGGGTTTGGTTGTTCCATTCACTGGTCATCACCATTGGTCCATCACACCATCCATCTTTGGGGTTAACACTACCAATCCATCATCAGTGTTGCCGATATGTTCAAGAGAAGTCATTTAGACAATTCGCCTGTGTCTCACCCACTGCAATAAATTCATGCTCCATTCCTTCATACCCACCACCCTAAACCCTGTATCGTCATATTGTTTTCACCTCCAAAATCATTTACTTCGTTCCGTGTCGTTGATGTGGGATTCATTAAGGCCCTCCTGTGACGGGTCACTTCTTGTCGACATCAGCTCATT
>APFE031139978.1:27433-43142 GCA_000404065.3 Pinus taeda
CTTTTCATCTTAATAAAGCTATTCAAATTTTCCTCCATATTCTTGTATGTTTACTTATATATGCATTTGTATGGTTAACACACATCTGGTCTTGTGTTATTTATGAATATAGATCTTTGTTCTTCAATAGTAGTATGTTACTATGATTCCACAGGTGCTCTTTAAAGCTAGGCAGACGAAGAAGAAATGACAAAGCTCTATCAGGAAGGAGAGGAAATCAAGCGCAAGACTAAGGTTGGTCTCCTCTATTCTACTCCTATCTATTTTTATAAAGGAAAACGAAAGTAGACTTTACTTGTTTGTTTCTAAGATAGCTGCCACTCTTAGTGGGAATAACAGCATCCGAGTGGACACTATTCTCGGTAATAGGGTAGAATCGATTCCACCCCCTACGATGTGTAGGAAGCTGAATAGAATCACTTCCAATTCGTTAAAACCATTTCCCACTTGAGAGTCATGTGATCAACCAAAAACCACCAGGGAAGTGGTTTTACCTCTCAAAAATGGAAATTAGGGATATTACGGTTGCCGAAAAAGACGAGAATCCCATCCCTCACATCCTTTCTTCTATGCCTGAACCTGAAACCATGGAATGTTCTGATCCTTCCCAGTGGTCGACCACTCGATAAACTGAGAAATCTGGTCAACATACACTGAGGTTTTCTGAGGCCGACAGTGGCCTGGCCCCCACCAAAGACCAGTATGATAAATGATAGTGAATCATAATGAGATCTAGTCATTTTGAACTTGCCTCCTTGGCTTTGTTACAAAACACTTCCCTGTCCTCTTCCGCTTGATCATAACAAAGTGATTTTAGTCTACTCTGAGGCAACTCCTACCACTCCATTGAAACCCTACATTCTGTATAGCTCACACCTTGGTTGGCCAGAATATCCGCTAGTTTATTAGCCTTTCTGCGAACATGGTTGAAACTTACAGTGCGAAGTCCTTTGAGGTGACCTTGAATTCTTTGGAAACCTGGAATAGCTTCCAGTGTTTTGAGACTTTCTTTGGCACTATTCCACAACTAATTCTTTTCACTGCGTTAATGATTAACTCAGAGTCTGCTTCTATAATTGCATTTAGGCAATTGTCCTACTTCAAAAACTCTAAGCATTTCTCTAAATTCATTAATTCACCCATGTTGTTGGTGGCTCTTCCTAAATGGTAATGGAAGATAAAGAGAATGCGTCCTTCTTCATCCCTTAAAACCCCTCCAAAACTAGCAGCTCTCGGGTTGCCTTTTGAAGCCCCATCAATGTTGTACTTCAAAAAACCTTTCAGGGGAGGAGGCCAAAAATCCTTCTCAGTTTCCATTGTAATTACTTTCCTATCTAGGCCTTGAGGAATAAGCCCTTGCATACCGAGCTGCCTGAGAACTCTTAAATCAACCTCTAAGGGAGGATTCTTAGGGTGATTACACAATGTGGTGCCAATCGTCTCCTTAAGCTGTTTTAATATTAGCTCAAACAGGCGATGAGAGGGATTCTTTTCATCCTTGAATATTCTCTTGTTCCTTTCTTTCCAAACATTCCATTTAATGAAGCTTGGCGTTAGGGCCCACGCTGAGCTAAGAAATTCATAATCCAAAAAGTTTCTTCTCCAATTGTTTAGGGTATTAATGATACTCCCTTTGTCCCTGTAAATCTGTTGAAAAATGATGGCAAATGTATCCCATAATGTGGAGGTAAAAATGTAGCTATTGAGTATATGATCCATTGTCTCCTCTTGAGCTTCACAGAGCTAGCATCTAGAAGGCCCCAGAACACCCCTCTTCCTAATATTATCCCAAGTCAATATTTTCTTGTGATGTACCAACCACATGAAGAGTTTCATCTTCATCCACCCTTGGTGCCTCCATAGGTTCTGCCAGATCCTATCCGAAACATGGGAATCTAGCTCAAGGAGGATACCTTTTTCTTCCTTAAAGATTAAAGGTTCCCTCTTTATTATTTCCCCATCTTAGTTGGTCCTACCCTCCTGTTACTAAGATCATCCTTTGTTCCAACATTCTCATAAGTGCCTCTGCTTTTGTTTTCAAGGGGCTATCATCCCTGCAATCTATGTTTCTCCAGGTTCTCCACTTTCCTGTATTATGAGTATGATCCCATAAATCATTTACCTTATTTAATCCTTGGGTATTTATCTCGTGCTTAAGGCCCAAAAATTCCTCTTTTAACAGTGTTGGTTCTTGTTGCCATTTATCCTCCCAGAATAGTTCTAGATCTCCCTCTTTGATTTCCCAAAAGCTATTTTTTTGTACTAGGCCTCTATTCTCCCAGGCTTTATTACAGATGTGTGAGCCCTTTATATTTCCAGACATTCTTATGATATCACTATTTTTCCAGGAGCTGGCATATTTTTCTTTCTAGATACTTGCCCATTGAGCCTTTGGATCTTTAACCCAACGCCACCATAGTTTGGCCCCTAAAATGTTTCTAAGAATCTCCTGATCATCCAAGCCTAGGGCCCAGTGGTTCTTGGGTCTACAGATTTTTTCCCATGAAACTAAGGCCCATTTCTTACTTGTCTCCTCCTTACCCCATAGAAAGTCTCTTTGGATGTTTCTGAATTGATTTAAGACTCCTTTTGGAGCTGGGAGAGATGATAATATGAAAATAGGGATTGATTGAAGCACAACCTTTGTAAGTACCAACCTACTAGCCAGATTTAAAGATTTGGTGGTCCATTTTCTTATTGACCAATGGTTCCCAAATGCTCTTGTGCATCGGTTTAGCAGTTAGAGGAACTCCCAAATATTTTGAAGGGAGGGAATCCCTTTGAAAGCCTAGAATTCTAGAGATATTTCTCTGAATAGAAATATTGGTATTAAAGAAAAAGATTTTTGATTTGGAGAGATTAACTTCCATACCTGTAGCCATGGAAAAGTCATTTAGGATTCGTTTATAGGCTAGAGCTTCTTTGACTATGGGGATTCCCTGTAACATGGTATCATCTACAAATTGTTGATGAGTCAGTGCCTAGCCATTATCAGTTAGTTGAAGGTCCTTAATCTTACCCGTTACTTTAGCATGCTTGATAGACCGACCAAGTCCTTCCATCATGAGGATGAAAATAAAGGGAGAGAGCGAGTCTCCCTGCCTGAGGCCTCTTTAAGGAATAAAAATCTCAGAGGGAGAGCCAATAACCAATATTGAAAAGCTAGAGGAAGTTACCAGGGCCATAACCCATCTGACCCAGTTATGGTCAAATCCAAAAGCAGTAAGAACTTTCTTGATATAGGTCCAGTTCACCTTATCATAAGATTTGGCTATGTCCAGTTGCATGATCATTCCAGCCTACCTCTTGCTAGTTAATTAGTGAACCACTTCGTGAGCTTGAATGATGTTATTTAGAATTTGTTTGCCTTCCACATAACTAGATTGTTCCCCTAAAACTAGAGTAGGAAGTAGAGGTTTGAGTCTGTTGGCCACTACCTTGGATATTATCTTGTATACCACATTGCATAAAACTATGGGTCTATACTTATCAAGTGTTTGTGCGATGTCCTTCTTAGGGATCAGAGAGATGAAGGAGGTATTGAGCACTTTCAAAATAGTTCTGTTCAACCTAGAATCCTCCACTACATTCAAAATATCCTGTTTAACAATATTCCAACAAGCTTTAAAAAAATCCACATTGAAAGCATCCAGGCCTAGTGCTTTGTCGTTCTGCATATCTTTGAGGACCTCACTAACCTCCTCTTCAGTAACTGGCCTATTAAGGTTGAAATTGTCCTCTCTAGACACCAGCTTAGGTATATGTATAGTTAAGTCCCTGATGAAATGTTCTCTATTTGAATTGTTTTCCTTAGTTATGCCTCGGAAGTGCTAAACTAACACAAATTCTATATCCTCATGGGAGATATGAAGCTCCCCATCCTCATCCTTGATCGAAGAGATTCTATTGTGAGATCTATTTGCCATGGTGGATCATTGGAAAAATCTAGTGTTACGCTCTCCTTCTTTTAGCCATTGAAGTCTAGATTTTTGTGTCCAAAATATTTCCTCTTGTTTACACAAATTCTCCCATTCTTGATGATGTTTATCAACTTGATCACTTTTGACTTTATCAAATCCTTCCGTGATCAGGGCTTGGTTGAGTTCCTGTATTTTGTTTTCAACAGATTTTTTTGCACAAAAATGTTTCTAAAATCATTCTTGTTCTAATCTTTAAGCCTGAGATTGATGTGATTTAATCTTTTGTGTAGAAGGAACATTCTTGTTCCCTGAATCTGCAAATCTTCTGACCACCATTTTTCAATATTGCTGATGAATTCTAGGTGGGAAAGCCAAATATTCTCAAATTTGAAAGGTCTATTCTTGGGAGTTCATATGCCCTTGATCTCTAGTTGAACAACCAGTGATATGAGCCTCTAAAGGGGAGAACACCCACTATTATTTCCTTATCTATGAGCATAATATCCTCTGAGATGATGAATCTATCTAACTTGGAGGCTACATGAGACTCTCCTCCTGTTTTATTATTCCAAGTAAAGAGGCCATTGTTCATATCAGTATCAACTAAGTTCATATTATCTGTAAAGGTTTGAAATGTTGAAGAGTCTTTACTTAGAGCTCTGGTTCCCCCTTTTTTCTCCGAAAGAGATTTGATCATGTTAAAGTCCCCTCTCATGATCCAAGGTATTCCTGCATGATCTAGAAACCTGAGTTTATCATCTATTCTTTGAGGGCCATAAACATTCGTGACCAACTAGGTATCCCTATCTCCTACAGGCTGAATAACTACTGATAAATAATTCCTAGATGCCTCACCATCTATTATGCCAATATTTTGTGGGTTCCAAAGAGTGAGTATGCCCCCTTCCGTATTCTCTGCTTTGACTTCTAGAAACTCAAATCTACTTAGCTATTTGCTATGAATTTGTCTTAACTTTTGAATGGAATATTTCATTTCCGGGATGAAGATTATATCCGACATTCCTTGTTTCATTCTATAACTAAGCACTCTCTGTTTTGTTTTACTACCTAGACCCCTGATATTCCAATATGTGAACTTCATAATTAAAGATTTGTAAAGAAGTGGCTAGCTAGATCTTTCATCTTACCTGAATCTATCATTAGCTTTCCACATTCCATCAATAGCTCATTTTGCTTTTTTCCACCTCTTTTCTTTCCTGGGTTTCTAGTTGCTAATCCAAGAGTTGTTTTCATCATTTTTACACCTCTGTTATCTTTCTTGTCAATGTTTTTTCCCTTCTCCAACCCCTTAGCTTGAGCCTTCCATAAAAGCAACTGTTGAATTCTATTGAGCTCTTCTTGAGGTAACAAATCTACCCTGCCCTTGGTTCCTTGTATCAAGAACCTATCCATATCTAGGTGTTCTCTGTCAAGAATCTCCTCTAATTCATGGTCCTCCAATTCCATTTCACTCTGGGTCATTTCCTGATCCATCTCCAGTTCTGCATCATTCATCATAGTCTCTTTCTGATTATCAATATCCTGTGTTTGTCCACAGTTTTCTTCTTTCTCCTTCTCCCCAGGACTTCCTCCCATTTCTTAATCTTCTTTTGTTATCTCTTCATCCTCTTCAAGAACTTGGAACTTGTTCTGACTGACCTGTTGCCCTTCATTTTGATGTTGCTTTGTCCCTATTTTGCTGCCTTTTCCTCTATTTAGCACTCTATGAAATCTATCAGTGTCCTTCATTGTGTTAGCTTTGCTCTTTTTTTCTATTTTACTGAGAGGGCAGTCTCTAAATAGGTGCCCATGTTCATGGCATCTACAGCATCTGAACGGAATATGCTCATAGTCTACTGTTTGCACCCATTCTTCATCAAAAGCTTCCAAGATTACCTCATATGGAAGAGCTCTAGATAAATCCATTTCCACACATATCCTTGGAAAGGAAGTGTATTTTCCCCTTCTTGTGGCTTCAGAAGCTTTGAAAAAATGACCTAATTTATTGCCTATGGTAGCTAACGATTCAGTTTGCTAGTAATCAAGAGGTAGAGAATAGAGCCTTACCCAGATCAGTACCAAAGTAAAAGTCTCACACTCTGGGACAAAATTCATCATCCATGGCCGCATATAGAGGCCTATTGCTACATAGAAGTAGGGCCCTCCTTAAAACACTCTGTCTTTGTCTTCAATATTTGTGAACACCACAATGAAGAATCCCTTTGACCCAAGATGTAGGTCAATGCTCCCTTTAGGTTTCTAGTGGTATTTGATCCACGTTTGTAAAGCTTTTTCAGTGGGCCATAATCCCATGAATTTACAGATGATAGCATAAGTCCGCATGTGATCCCTGTGCACCTGCAGAGCAGGATCATTTAAAACTACTCTTGGAGTGATCTCAGCTTTGGGTCTACAAGGCCCCTTTTGTCTTTTGTCTTTTGTTCCCTGTTTTTTGTCTTCTTCCTCCTTGTCTTTTATGCTATCATTTTCCTTAGTTTTGGTTCCATCTATCTCCTCTTCCATATTCCTTAGTTTTGGTTCCATCTATCTCCTCTGCCATATTCCTTTTCCCTTCCTCAACAGTACCTCTGGCATTTTCTAGAGGTTTCTTGCCTCTGCTAGCTACGGCCTCCTTATAGGAGGGAGTGGAGCTCCCTCCTCTTCATCCCTCCATGTATATCAACCCCTGCAACTATCTGAAACCCTCGTTGTTTTCCCTCTGTTCTGCTCCTCTCAACCCTGCACCTTTCATCATCTAGACATCTAGCACTCTCAATAGGTTGGTTCTTTACAATAAATTTTTAACTTGCAATAAAAACTTGAAAAGGAGTTGGATCAATCCCAACCTTTCTCCCCTATGTAAGTAGGATGAAAAATCTATGTATCATATGTTTGTCTCATGTGATTATACCTCCCAAGTGTGGATCTCTTTGGTTAGAATTTTTTTTCCCAAGACTAAATGGAATATCTCATAACTTGAAGAATGTGTCAATTCTTGGTTGTTTGATGCACTAGTGGTAATTTTTAGTTCTCTCCCTTGTATATTTTGTTAGAAATTAAGTGATAGAGCAATGGAACACATAAAATATTGCAAGAAAAAAACACAGCAAAGAAGAAATAAGAGAGACATGATATACATGGTTCATCCAATTTGGGCTATGTCCACGAAGAAACAACCAGTCCTTCCTTTTATATTATCTAACAAAACTTAAGGTATACAACCTACAACAAATTATTTGTAAATTCCTCTTTGCTCTCACATTATACTCTCTTCTTCTCAAACATAAAATAATACACAACCATAATACAATTCCCTCATATAAAACCGAGGGTTTCCTTCTAGGGAAAAAAAACCCCTTGTTATGGACTAGGATCCAACCATGACTGAAACAAAAAAACTCCAAACAATTAGGAAGATAATCAAGCTCCCCACCCAACAATCTCCCACTTATAGATTTATTATATCCATTGTTTCTTCACTTGCTGGAAAATTCTTCCACTTGGACCTGGTTGTTTCTCATATTCAACATCATACTTGAAGACCAATTGAAACTAAGTAGAACCCCAATTTCTCCCTAGTTACAACTTGTGTTAGCATATCTGTCGGATTATGGCTAGTCTGTATGTTTTCCAGCTTCAACTATCCATCTTCCGAAACCGACCGTATGAAATGGTGCTTGAGTGGTGTATGTTTATTCTTGGAATGAAATGTTGAGTTCTTTGTAAGATAAATGGCACTCTGGTTGTCACTGTGTAATATTCAAATCTACTTCTTATTTCTCAATTCATCCAAAAACCTTTGCAACCAAATCATTTCTTTACTAGCCTCTGTAGCAAAAAAATACTTTACATCCATTTTTTAAAGTGCAACAATGTTTTTCATTTTTGAAGGCCAAGTGGTAGTTGTTCCACCTACAATAAACACATACCATGTGGTGCTCCTTTTGTTTTCTCTATCACCTGCCATATCTGCATTGACATGTCCCTATAGAATAGTTTTTGAACCTCTAAAACATAATTCTTGTTTAGTGGTACCTCTCAAATACTTGAGAATCCACTTCACTACCATCCAGTGCTCTTTTCCTGTATTGTTCATATACCTACTAACAAATCCCACTGCATGTGCAATATCAGACCTTGTGCACACCATTGCATACATTAATCTTCCAACTATTGATGCAAATGTAAATTTAGACATATAATCCAACTCTTCCTAGTTATGTGACACATCTACTTACTTATTTTGAAATGGATAGCCAAAGGTGTAGTAACTAGTTTTTCATTCTGCATATTAAATCTTTCCAAAACCTTTCTATGTACTCATTCTGAGACAATGCTAATTTATAACTTTTCCTTTCTCTAGTTATTCTCATACTAAGGATTTACTTTGCATCACCCAAATCTTTCATTTCAAACGAATTAGCTAATTTTCCTTTGAGCACATTTATTTCTTGCATGTTAGACCCTACAACAAGCATATCATCCACATACAATAGAAATATAATATTGCTACCATCATTTTTTTTCTTAAGTTAAAAACAATGGTCAGAATGGCATCTAGTATAACCATGTTCAAACATAAACCTATCAAATTTTAGATACCACTTCCTTGGAGCCTATTTTAATCTATACAAACTCGTCTTCAACTTGCACACTAATTTCTCCTTCCCTTTGACCTCATGCCCTTATGGCTGCCACATATGTATCTCTTCCTCCAAATCCCCATGGAGAAATGTTGTATTTACATCTAACTATTTAAGATTCAAATCTCCTACTACCACTTGAATTAAAATAGTTGTGATTGAAGTCATTTTAACAACCAGAGAAAATATTTCATCAAATTCTATACCTTTCTTTTGTGCAAAATGCTTCAACACAAGTCTAGCCTTACACCTTAGTTTTATTCCTTCAACCTGTAAACCCAATTATTTTGCAATGTTGTTTTACCTGCAAGCAACCTGACGAAGTCCCAAGTATGGTTGCGTACTAAGGAGTCGATCTCTTCTTTCATGGCTTGCACCCACTTCTTCCTAGTTTCTACCTGCATTGCTTCTTCATATTCTTTTGGTTCACCAGAATTAGTCAACAATACATAATATAATGAACAAGAATATCATTCATGGGGTTTACTTAACCTGGTATACCTTTTAGCAACACTAGCAAGAGTTTGAGGTGCATCTTGTTGTTGTTATTGTTGTTGTTGTTGTTGATCATTATGATTTCCTAGCACCTTTGACTTTACTTTTCATGTGATATCATCAACCATTGTGTATAATGTGTTTTATTTTTCATGTTTCTTTCCCTACAACTGATCTTTGTACAAGACTCTTTCATTGAATACCACATCTCTACTCTTGGTGATTTTATGGTTTTCATAATCATATAGGTGATAACCAAATTATAACACCATATCCAATGAAGGTACACTTATTTTAATTTTCCTCAAGATTTGTCTATTTTCTTTATTAATGTGGAAAAATGCTTCACAACTGAAAGCCTTTAGAAATGAGTAGTTTACATTTTTACATATCCATGTATCCTCTGGAATACCACTATCCTAGGAACTTTAAAGCCCTCTACTTATTATATAAACAATAGTATCTACAGATCCTACCCAATATTGTAGGGGTGATCATGGATGCAATCTCATACACCTTGCATGCTCCCTGATAGTGACTCATGTTCATCCTTTCCGACACACCATTTTCTTGTGGTGTTCTTGGAACTGTCTTCTCTCTATGAATTTCATGCTCTGAACAATAATTATCAAACTCCTTGTTGCAGTATTCACTTCCATTATCTGATTTGAGACACTTCAACTTCTTTCCTATCTCATTCTCAACCAAAGTTTTCAATTTCTTAAAAGTATCAAATATATCAAATTTATTTCAAATACAATAAATTCAGGTTTTGTTAGTTGCATCATCAATAAAAGTAACATAATAGCAATAGCCACCGAGAGATGATACATGAACAAGCCCCCATACATATGTATGCACAAGTTCTAATTTTTCACACTTCTTTTCTTTCCCGACTCTAGAAAATCTAACTCTGTTTTGTTTTCCATAAGCACATTTATCACAGAAATCTAAATCAACATGCTTCAAACCTGACAAAAACAAAATTGAGTGAACAATCTACATCCCCTTATTACTCATGTGCCCAAGCCTATGTTGCCACAATGTCATATCTTCTCATATGTAGGTTAAAGCATTAGTAGAATTAGAAATATCATTGCATAATTACAATGTACTAACATTTTCTCCTTTTTCTATTACCAGGGCTCCTTTAGTGACCTTCCAGGTTTTGTCTGTAAATGTAGTTACATGACTTTCACCTCCCAACTTCCCTATTCAAATTATATTTTTCTTTAGATATGTAATATACCTTACCTCCTTTAATAGCCATTGGTTGTAATTTTGTTTATTTATAGAAACCTTACCCGTTATAATGATTTTACAGGGTGTATCATCACCCAGATGAACCTATCCAAAATATCCTTGAACATAGTCATGAAAATGTCTCTTATAAGGTGTAGCATGGAATGAAGCCCCTAAATTTACCACCCAGGAATCAATAATAATTTCTAATGAAATAATCAGAGCATATTGCAACACATCACCTATTACATCCGCTTCCTGATTGTTCTCTTGATATCCATCTCCTTCTTTTCCCTTCCTATATTTATAGTCTTTCTTCAGTTGTCCTTTCTTCTTGCATTTCCAACACACTATCCCCAATCTAGATTTGGATTTGTCTTTCCTTGACTTATTGTGATGTCCTAGGATTTTTCATCTCTCTAGCTTTCTTCCCCTAGTCTTTGTAGTCAAAGTATTACATGTTGTCTCACTTGAGCTCTTCTATCACATTTCCTCACTAAGGATGGCACCAACAACATCATCAAACTTTAAAGTACAAGATCCAAAGACTAAATTATTGATAACCATGACTAAATCATTCCAACCTTTTGGTAATGAGCATAGAGAAAATAGAGCCCTAATTCCATCCTCAAAATTTACCCTTACAGAACTTAACTGACTAGTAACCGTGTTAAATTCATTTAAATGATCAACAATAGATACACCTTCTGACATCTTCATATTAAACAAGTGCTTCATAAGACATACCTTTTCTGAGGTTGAGGGTTCTTTTATATAAGTTGACTAATGCCTTTATTAAACCATATGTTGTCATGTCCTTTAAAATGTTGAAGGCCACCGGTGCTGCCAGGCACAATAGTATTGTTTGTAGTGCTTTTCTATCGATAATCTCTCATTCTTCATCCATCATACTTATCAGCTTCTTTTCTTTTCTGCTCAATGGTAGGTAAATATCTTTCTGATACAAATAATCCTCCATTTTCATCTTCTATTAGAGATTTGAGGTAAAAAATGGGACTAAAAAAAAAGTACAACCAAAATCAACTTTGTAAGAACCATTAGAATTCAAGATGATGATGGCAATCATGGGGGATGATTCACAATTTTTGGAGTAAAAAAGTAAACAATTATAAAATAGTAATAATAATAATAAAACTATTTTTTCAACTCTTATTTTCAACTTATCTTCCTATGGTTTTACTCAAATTTCAAGTGGGAGAACTCGTTGGATTTGGAATTTAATTGTTCATCCAATGAGTACTTATGTTTCATACTTTTGATGGACCCTGCTACATGAAAAATGAGAAGAAAATGAAAAATGTTATTGAAATTACATTTTTTCATGTATTTCTCATTTTTTTGTGCAAGTTCCATCAAAATTATGTAACATGGGTACTCCTTATATGAAGAATTAAATTTCTCATCCAATGAGTGCTCCTGCTTGAAATTTGAGTAAAATCATAGGGAGATAAGTTGAAAATATGAGTTGAAAAAATAGTTTTTTTCTTTTTCCCCTCTAAAATTTGATTATGTAATCTAATATTATTTATTATTTCCACCATTATTTTATAATATTACTTAGGAAACCCTATTCAGACTTAAAAATTTCTCTAATGCATAACTGGTAGTTTTGGCTATTGAATTTTTCAACTCTAAACCTACCATCTTCTGCCATTACTCCCACTCGAACCAAAAACCCTTAACAAAGTAAACTATCAAGCGGGAACTATACCAAATGGCCATTATTTTTAGGTAGCAAAAATTCATCCAATTTTGAAAAGTGGTAATTTAGAATACACCTTTTTTAAGCATATTTTTGACACTTTAAAATTTCTTATGTATCAAGTATGAACAATTTTTTTTAAATGTTACGGTTTTCATGCTAATTTTGAAAAGTGTTGATGCAACATCAACCCCTTTTTTTAGAGAGCTTATTTTGACACTTTAAATTTTCCTATGTCCTAAGTATGCTCAATTATTTTTATAACTCATTATTATTTAAAAAAAATTCAAGTTGTCTTATTCATCTTCTTTTTTTCGTCCTAAGATGTTTGTTTTTTAAGGGTTTTCGAAACATGTGTTTTTTGTTTTTATTTGCAATTTTTTTTATAATGATTTTTTTTTTTTTTTGCAAAGTTTAAGAAAACTAATAACATTAATATGTTGAGGTTAGGGCTTTTTATATATTTATATATCATTAATTAATACTTCAACAGGCATAAAATAATTGTCACTAAAAAATAATATTTTAAAAAATGAAATGTTGTTTTTTTGTGTAAGCTTGGTAGTACTCCCTTTTCTATTAATTTTCCATAAACAGATAGTCAATGGTTTTCAAAATTTTGCTGGTGGCCTCAACCTACCCACAGGAAACTAGGTCTATTGGCCACCTATCTACATCAAAAGCTGTCCAAAATTTAAACAGTTTAATTCTGATCATCTAGGCTACATTTGCTACCTTATCTACTATATGCTTCATACTTAAAAAGTGAATGCTAATCGACATAATAACAAAATTTGACTAACTAGACTTCTGGTTCATTCATCTGAGGAATCGACTGCAGCCGGGTCTTTCACACTCAACCCAAGTACTTCACTTTGCATCAACGTCTGGAGCTATTATTTAATTCTCTTCATGCAGAGATTGTTATGATATTGTTGTATTTGAATAGACTATATCTCCTTCTGGAGATCCTTTAGGCTTGGTTCTACTTGTTTGTTCTCTTTTGGTTCTTCTCTTTCCTTGTAAGTTTTCATTGCTTTAGCCAAGATGATTTTCATAACCCAATATTGTTGGATGGTCTGCCTAAACAATATTTGGTGACGTCGGGTATGGCCTAGATCCTGAATTATAGGCTCCCATTCTGCTGCCTGAATTTCTTCATTCTCAATGTTGGCATTTAAATCTCTTTCCCATTTAGAAATGACTACTTTTACTGCAGCCAGGGTTCTGACATAGTAGGCCTTGATTAGATTCTACATACTTTCCTATCCTGTTTTTATTCCTCTTTTCCTCAATGGTTTGCTTGCAGATGGCTCCAAGCCTTTCATTTTATGCTTAGCTTTTTTTCATGTTCTTCTGCTCCCTTTTCATCCCTGTTGTCTACCTTCCTTTATCATCATTGTCTGCTCTCTGTTATTATAGTCCCTATTGGAAATAATACTGAGAGGGGGGGTGAATCAGTATTATCTGGTCAATTATTTACTTTTTCAAACCCAGAACATATACACTACTTCAGTTAAATGAACCCGCGTATATATGCAACTACAGATAAGGAAACCTGTGTATATTATGCAGAATTATAATTTACTTTATTCTACAGATGTTGATCATTAAGTTATGCACCAGAATCATATAAACAGTTCCCAAGAACAATAAAACAGATCAGAAGACAACCACACATAAGAACACAAGATATAAGGTGGATACCCAATGTGGGTGAAAACCACCTGCTGCAATTCGCCTCTATCTTCTTTTAATTAGAAACTTCTTTTTACAATGATTCTGCACTGGTGCAGTCCTTTACCAGTACGCAGGCTGCTACCTGCAGAGAGCTACAACTCTCTCTCTTTTTCTCGCTTCTCTTGGAAGGGAGCTACAACCCCCTTAGTTCTTGTACTAGTCGAGATACTAGTATGCAGGCTGCTACCTGCAGAAGGCTACAACCTTCTCTTTCTTCCAGGGACCACGTTTCATAAATTTTCAGATTGGATCCACAAATAACATCAATCAAACATCAAGAATTTCTTCATCAACCAATCACCATTTCACCAGTGAAGACTGAATCAAAATAAACACTTCTCAGTCAAATGTACCCAGATCACAGTAACTGTAATCACACCTCAAATTCTAAACCCAGATCACTGCAATAATCAACAAAAGCAGCTAGAACATAAATTATGAGATGTACGCTACTTCAATATTCAGAAACTTGTGTGCATATGCTTCTGTATTAAAATCAACCTCCGTATACGCACTTCCAACTTCCAGAAACTGCGTGTATATGCACCTGTGCTAGGATCAACCTGCATATACGCACTTCTGACTTACAGAAACTGCGTGTATATGCTCCTTCACTTCACTGAACCTGCGTACAGATCTATAAAGATAATTTACCCCTTCAAATGTTCAGATCTTAGATTACCCAGACTATCAGATTTATAGATCAAGCAAGCGCAACATAGATCAGATCAAAATCATACAAAGATACTATCATTCAAGCCTTAAGATTTTGACCCATAAAAAGAACTTATCCTTCTCCTTGCACTCAGGTTCCTTCTTCCTTCAGACCCAGATCTGCACCATAACCCAATCACTGTATTCCAGATCTAGCACTTTTTCAGATATTTAATCATTCAGATCATCCCTTGCCAAATGATCTCCTTCCTCTTTTATAGCCTTAGACCTTCCACAATACCAAGGTCCAAAACCATAACAATTCAATACCATGGACCCAATACTTGGGATCAATACTTATGATGAGATACCATGGCCCAAAACTATAGGTTCAAATACCAAGGACTAAATACCATGGACTAGAAACAAGTTTTCCCACATGTACATGCTTTTCCTTGCATGAGAGTGCATGTATACACATACACACCATGGGAAAGTCCAACCCACGTGTATATGCGACTTCGTCGAAGTGAACCTGCGTATATGTCTTTTTCTTCTTTCTGAGTGCCTGAACTGTTATCTGTCACCAGAGTGAGTTGCGATCAAGGACAACACCTATGTCATAGCACCAAAACTGCCAAACCTATGCCAGAATGCCAACAATATCCCCCTTTGGACTTGATGGCAACCCCAAGATCCTCAAGATCATTCTCCCCCTTTGTCATCAAGGGCAAAGGGTTGTGCTCCCCCTGAGTACATGCTGAAATCTCTGCTCTGCTGTGCTGAACATGCTCCCCCTGATTGTAGGCAAGATCTGCAAAAAGACGTTCTTTAAAAAGAACCATGACTTATACATCATAACTGACCTTCCTATCACAAAAGACTCTATGCATACATCCATCACCCAACCAAGTGGGGATCATCCATCCAACCAAGTGGAGATACTTCAATAATTTACATATGACAACCAATTACATTACATCATTCATCCCAGGCATAGTGGGGAAACCAAAATAGGCCATTACATGACCTTGATGAAAAGAAGATATACATGACATAGAGACGAAATATCTTGAGCAAGACTATGAAAGTCATCAATAACTACTATCCGTAGCATCTCTCAATCATTATTCAGATCAGCAACCATGTTCTCTTTCTGTGCTTCCTCTGCAAGAGTTCCACCGAAACCAACAACAATTGTGAACTTGAACCGAAAGCTTCTAAGGTAATGCCAATAATGCATCACTAGAATATTATCTACTCCCCCTGAACCTGTGCCAGATGGTCTCTAA
>APFE031139980.1:0-10943 GCA_000404065.3 Pinus taeda
CCCAAATGGTTGATCTATGTCCATTTGCACCCTTATACTGAGCTTGTGCTTAGAGGCTATTCATTAGACTTGGAGAAGGAGTGTTGGAGAGTTTCTTGGCTTGGACTTGGATTACCACTCAAGGACAGCCTTTCAACATCAAGGCTATGGTTATAAACTTCCCCTTTATTCTTTAAATAATAATAAAACTATTGTTTCATCTTCCCAAAATATATATGTTCATGTATGTATTGGCTTAGCATTCCTTGATCAGCTAAGTAGGTTATTATTAGATTTGCTATTTGTTTTGGCATGCTTTGTTGTCTCTTGGTCACTTGTGCAGGTACATAAGTGTTGAAAGAAGAAGGAAAAAGCCCATGACACAAGCGGCTCGAGGATCTAAATAAAGGAAATCGGATTAGCATCAAAGCAAGGTAAACCACCTCTCTTGTCCTACTTTTCAATTATAATCTAGGAAGATGTCTAGTTGATTGTCCCTTTAGTTTCTTGACCCACTCATTGGGCTAGAGGGATTGTCTCTATCCGTGAAGAGGATTAACCTTGTCAACAGGTCGCCATTCCTATTGTAGTGTTTTTGGAGCACAAGTGTACCAAAAAACACCACGCTAGCAACAAATTGTTACCTGCAAAGGATCACAGCCAAAATTGGTGTTGTTAGTGGACAAACTTAAATAACCACAACATTGTAAATAGTGGAAACAATGCATACATAAACTTAAAATTAAACAAATAGGTGAATGAACAAAACAATGCTCAAATGGAGCAAACACATAAATAATATATGGAAAAAACTCCCTTTATTGATTGCTGGTGGTATAGGTTGAATATAATTAGAATCTGAGACACTTGAAGATAATTCTTTGATCTAGGGAGCTCAAAAATCCTCAGCAAGGGGGTCTCTTTTCCTCAATCTCTTTGCAAGTTTCTCCTCTCTCTCAAATAACGGTGAAGACTATCCAAAGGGTGGATTCCTCTTCAATCACAAAGATGTTGGGTTTCTTAGAAGCAATTTGGCCAACATGCTAGTGATCTTCACTTCCTTGGTTTCAACAATGTAATGGTGGTTTCCTCAAACCAAAATTTGACCAGCATAACAATGTCTCTCTTTTTTAGCTCTTCCATGGCATGTTTATATAGAGTTTTTTTAATCCCTCTTCCCTCTCTTGGTACATGTATGATAAATATTGATGAGTAGGACAAGAGGATTCCATTGAGGGCTTCACTTCTCCAAGGTGACTCGAATTCAGTTGTACTAGGCTGATCTCGTATCAAAAAATCAGCTCCAAGTGTGTAGAGTTGTCCCAGACTGCTAAGTCGTCTTTTCTACAATCACGCGGATTTTTGAGGATATGTCACACACGTGAATTTATCAAATAAATATACACGCAACCTTAATTTATTTCCTTTATAAATTTTTGACCATAGGAGAAATTTTGATTTTTGAATCTGCATAATGTATTCGGCTAGAAAAATGTCCACTTGTGCATTATGCTGGACACTTTTAATGTCTTCTGGATTATACTAGCAGGTGTATGATTTTTGGGTGTTAACAAGACTACCAGGTTCCAAGTACTTTGGGGATATAACCCTCCCTAGCATTAGATTAGAGAACTTCCCAACAACATTAATAGTGGGGCCATCTCTTTTCCTTCTTCTAGGCATCTTGAAGCACTATTCCTTGATAATCTTGTTTTAGATGGGAACATCTTTGATGGCCTAGATAATGGAAATTTTAACACACAATGTTTCCAGATCTCCCAAAAGTACAACCTCTTTTGGGGTGTGTCGTTTAGGTTGGAACAACCTTTTAGGATAGGGAGACATAAAAGCTACTTGAGGGACATTATCTTCCTTCTCTTCCTCAAGATCTTCAGGTGGAGAAGGGGGGTGAGAATCTAGGAGTACCTTCCCATAACTAAGATTGATCTCTTGGATCTCCACAACATAAGCAGGATAGAAGTGTCACTTGACAGCTAGAGTGAGTACAATTGTGTGAATCCATCAATCAGGATTCTATGGAACTTGCCACCTAACATCTTGAAAAATTCATGGGTACCATCCCTAAGGGAGAGGTGATGTGGCTACTTTATCCACCTTCGACGCATTGTCTAAGGTTTTGAGAGGAGAACAATATTCAAAAATCCCCCTATGGACCTTAAATGCATATCCCCTGGGGACATGTCACTAGAGTGTATGCCAAAAATAGCCACTTCAAAGAAAGAGTCATTTGAATAATCAACTAGGTTGATATTGGGATCCATATTAGTCTCGTCATCCAAAAAATAAAAAACCTTATGTCTCCCTCCAAAGGGATTGGTTTCTATCAACTCACATTCCTCATCCTTATCTATCCTTATCCATCAAAAGTTTCATTTCATATATGTCCATATTACATAAATATACCGAAAATAAGAAGCAAAAGAGATGAAGAGAGGAAGACAATTCATTGTGATAGTAGGTTTACATGAATAATAATATATTAATTGTCTATGTGCACACATTCATCCAGCATAATGTTATGACAATTGTTAATGCACCAAGGCAACATGAGAGGGTATTAACATGATGCTACTTTGGCACTACTCAACGAATTTATAGCATTGAACTTGCATAACTAAGATTATTGATACTTCCATCCCAACATCAATTTGCATTTTAAGTCACCATAAAATTTTCCATATTGTATGGGTAATTTTATTTTATTATAAAACCATCAAATTTACTTACCATTACACATTTTTTTAAACAAAATATTTTCTATTCCTAAACTTATTTAAGAATAAATTTAATTGATTACTAAATCTTTTAAAAACTATATCTTAAAAAAAAAAATCAAATAAATACAAAAACATAATTACGAAAGTTTAAATCCATATAATAATTAAAATAAACAATCCAACCTGGTAATAATCTAATAAGCTTTGTGAACTAATCCTTATCCTTATTTACTAATGAACTAATCCTTATACTTATTTACTACTGAACTAATCCTTATCCTTATTTATTTATGTATAATCTTATTTTTTAAATATATGAAAAATAAATTATAAAAAAATCATCACCTCTCTCTTTTAAACTTCAAAAGTTTGTTTTCACTTAAAATTTAAAACAGATTTGATTTCCCCTTATTGAGATTTCATTTCCCTTGCCTTTTAAGGTTTAACTTTTTGAGATATGATTTCCCAATCTTGAGATTTGATGAAGTGAAGTATTGACCACACCAACTTTTAGCCACATGTTTATTTGCCAACCCATATGGCAATGGCAAACAGAGTGTGCATGGAGAGAACCACCGTCATTTTAACTAAAGAGTAAACAACAAATAAAAGCAAACAAGGTATTCCTTAAATGGGTTGTCCTCATGCAAATCGCTGAAGAGACAAAAGGTTATGCGTTCAAAAAGTTTCATATATGAAGCTTTTTACTTTCTTTGGTTTGGTAAAATTAGCTTAAATTATAATTTATATATTTTTTTTGTGATGAGTAGAATTGGGTAGTTTCATAGTTTCATTATAATTACTAGGTGTAGCAAATTTATTTTAATATGGAAATTAATTAATTAGATAATCGAATTACATAATATGTTTATATATTTTGTTAAGTAAATTATTTTAAATATTAATTATTGTTATACGGAATTTATGATTGTGAACAAAATTGTTTCTTTTCGATTTGGTGGCTAACCTAGAATAACATAAGAACAAGGAACTCAATGCTTTCCTTAAAGTAAATAGATGATGGAATGAAGCTTACCTGGAATGTATCACAAACTTCGCTCCTTCTTTAGCTTGAATGCTCCAATTCCAATTCTGATTGCCAAAATTAGAACTTGCACAATCAGATAATGCAAGCTAAGAAACTACAAGATCTATGCAGCGTCATCTAAATACCTTATTCAATAGATCAACATGGTACTGAAATACATGAAATAACAACATTACATATAGGAAAACAGATAATTGTTTTCATTAATATAAATGGAAGAAG
This sequence comes from Pinus taeda, assembly GCA_000404065.3. Taxonomy (NCBI): domain Eukaryota; kingdom Viridiplantae; phylum Streptophyta; class Pinopsida; order Pinales; family Pinaceae; genus Pinus; species Pinus taeda. The sequence goes on from APFE031139980.1 coordinate 3,988, forward strand.
TTATAACCATAAATAGATGTTGAGCTTATAGAAGAGCTCCTCCAAGATGACTTTTTCTTTCCTTGTCCCAATGTGCACCTCCAATCACCCTAAATGCATAAAATGAAACTTCTCACCACAGCATCATAAGGGTAGAATCGCTCTCTAAAATCCAACCCCTTGCATATGGAACGTTGTAAATAAATAGAGGAGTGGGGTAAGTTGGGAGTTCTTATCCAATTACCAATGTAAGGTTTTAGATACACCTTTGATGGGAGGATGGGAGAAAAGGATAAGGGATGGAAACTCCAAAGTATGGTAGGATAGAATCCAAGTGTTTTATCTGAGGTAAATGGTTGTAACAAATTTTGGCTTCTGGAAAAGGAAGATTTTGGAATTTCTCTCATTTTCCCAAATTTCTAGAACCAACGCAAGTGAAAAGGGAAGCAACCTGTAGGTGATCAACACAGGCCACAGTGGAGCAACCTATAGGTGAACATTGTCCAACAAGAGGCGAGGGAGTGTTGGTCCTAAAACTGGCTCAAATGATGCAGTTTCAGGTAGAAACTCTAGGGAATGAAAGAGATATGCTTAGGGCTTTGTGCAAGATGATGACAAGGGGGAATTGGATGTTGATTAATCCCATTAGGAGGCCTATTGATCGAATGTGACAAAATGGCCTATTACAATTATAACCAGCCTAGATACATTTTAACTTTGGATCTATCAAGCGTCGAGAGGGATCAAATATCTTGAGGTGCAAACCTTTCCTCAAGTTTGCACTGCCAAAAGAGGTTTGCACCGCGAGAGAGTTGATCCCTCTCAGTATTTGATAGATATGGAGTTAAGAATTATCCAACCTAGATCCACCTTAACTCCGTATCTATCAAGCGTCGAGAGGGATCAAATCTCTCGATGTGAAAACCTCTTTTTTGAGTGAAAAACTTGAAGAAAGGTTTGCACCTCAAGAGATTTTATCTCTTTCAACGCTTGATAGATCCAGAGTTAAGATGGATCTCGATTGGTTTCAATCATGTGAGGCCAAGGAAAATCTATCGAAGATATGATTAACTTTATCAATATTATGTAAATAGATCTAATATTAATATAATCATTTTAAATATGTTAAATATGTATAAGATTGATCTGGACATTTTAATTTAATTTTTCTTAGTTACCTCAATTTTTTGAGATGATAAATATTGCGAATAAATTTAATGATGAAATAAAAAATTTGATGCGAAGTGACAATATAATAGTGTTGAATGATAGAAAATGTGAATAATAAGAATGTAATCAATTAAAAATTTTCTTCATTGTGATCAATCTCAAACTATTTTCTTCTACTATTCTTATTGTCACCCTTGTTAGTTTTGTCATATTTTAATATCGATTATATGAAAAGGACAGTTGAAATGGTAAACCAATTAAATCTTTAGCTCTGGTTTTTGTAGTAAACATCATACCTTGTCTATCTTGCTCTCCAATATTAATAAGTTGAGTTACTATAACACAAAAATCAATGTACATTGCCAATAATTTTTTGTGCTTACATTGAAATAAATACACATTGTTAATCTAATCTCTTTAAATTTAATGTACCATCATATATTCAATTACATCAAAACAGAAAGAAACATCTAAATTGAAATCAATGCATCTAATGCAAGTAATAAAATAAGATTAGAAAACAACTTCTACCCTGAAATCAATGCATCTAATGCAAGCAATCAGATAAGTTTAGAAATCAACACTCAAATCAATGCACTTAGTGCAAGTAAGCAAATAGGATTAGAAACCAACATCTACACTGAAATCAATGCATTTAGTGCAAACAATGAAATAGGATTAGAAATATTTTACATCGAAATCAATGCATCTAGTGTAAGAAATCAAGTATAACTAGAAATCAACATCTACATTGAAATCAATGCATCTTGTGAAAGCAATCAAATAGGATTAGAAATCACCATCTACACTGAAATCTATGCATTTAGTGCAAGCAATCAAATAAGATTAGAAATCGTCTACATTTAAATCATGCATATAGTGCAAGAAATCAAATAGGATTAGAAATTGCCATCTACACTAAAATCAATGCATCTAGTGCAAAAAATATTCTTCCCTCTCTCCCCCCTCCATCTCTATTTATATCTCCCTCCATCTCTCCTTCTTTGTCTCTCTATCTCACCCCCCCAAACACACATGCTCTCTCACTCCATATTTATCAATCTCTTTGTCCCTCCCTCCCTCTCTCCATCTCTCTCTTCTTCCCTCTCATCACCTTCCATCAATATCTCTATCTCCCTTTGTTTCTCTATGTCACCCTCAAAACATGCACTCTCTCTCTCTCTCTCTCTCTCTCTCTCTCTCCAACTATGTTACTATATACCTCCATCTCTCCTTCTTTTTCTCTTTATCTCACCCCCAAACACACACACTCTCTCTCCATCTCTCCCTTGTCACTCCCTCTCTCTCTCCACTTCTCACTCTTTATGTCTTTCTTCTTCTCTCCCTCACTCCTCCTCTCTCTCCCTTTCTCTCCTACCTCCCTCTCTCTTCCCCCATCTCTTTCTCTCGCTCTCTCTTTCTTTACTCTCCAATCCTCTCTCTTCCCATGTTACTCTCATCCTCTCTCTTAAGTCTTATCTCTCATCCTTCCTCTCTCTCCCTTTCTCTCTTACATCTCTCTCTTTTCCCCCCATCTCTCTCTCTCATCCTTCCATTCTCTCCCTTTCTCTCATGACTCCCTCTCTTTCCCCCATCTCTCTCTCTCTCTCTCTCTCTCTCTCTCTCTCTCTCTATGTTACTATATCATAACCTCTCTCCTTCTCTCCTCCCTTATCTCCATCTCTCCTTCTTTTTCTCTTTATCTCACCCCTAAACATACACACTCTCCCTCCATCTCTCGCTTCTCACTCCCTCTCTCTCTCTCCACTTCTTACTCTCTATGTCTTTCTTATTCCCTCCCTCTCTCTCCCTCCAACTCCATTTCTCTATCCCTCCCTCTCTCCTCCTCTCTCTCATCCTTCCTCTCTCTCCCTTTCTCTCCTAGCTCTCTCTCTCCCCCATCTCACTCTCTCTCTCTCTACTCTTCAATCCTCTCATTATCTCCTTCCATCTCTCCTTCTCTCTCTCCCCCCTCCATCTTTGTGTCTCCCTCTCCCTCCCTTACCCTTCTCTACCTCTCTCACTCCTCTCCTCTCTGTCTCTTCATTCCTCCTCTCCCTTCTCCTTTAGTTTATCCTCATCTCTCCCTTGTCACTCCCCCTACATCTCCACCTCTATCACTGTATGTCTTTGTTCTTCCCTCCCATATATATCTAGAGTTAATATATATCATGATATATAAATATATTATAAAAAAAAAAAAAATTGTTAGTCTAAAGTTATTAAATGTAATAATCTCATAATAGATTCTTTTGTGATTCATGATTAAAGCATATCTCTTTCGGATAAATCAAAATTGCATTTTATGATTTTATGATCGACTAGTTTCAAACCCATAGTGAGATTCATCTTTAGGACCAAGATGGATATCAAGATCAACACATTGCATAATTATAATAAATATACAACTGTAAACCCCATCTTTAGTACCAAGATGGATATCAAGATCAACATATTGCATAATTATAGTAGATATGCAACTGTAAACCCCAAACCGTCGTGAGGATAAAAATCATTAAAAAAGGAAATATCATGTCAAAGTTACTATTATTAATAATGTTTCTCGTCCATTAACAAATGAAAAATTAAGATATTTCATAAAGAAATTATAAAATTAATATCAAAGAAATTATATTTTATAAATATAATATTTTTAAATATAATAAAATTAGAATATAATTATTTAATTAATAAATATATTAAATCAAAAAGAAATTAAGAAAGAAAATTACCAAGAATTTAACATATAAAAAGAAGGAAAATAATATAATTACATAATAGAGAAATAATAATAAGGATAAACTCAAAAATGAAAGTTAAAGGATGAAGAATTATTAAAATTACACTCATATTAATAACCTAAAATAAAATGAATAAATAATAATTGAAAATAAAAACAAAACACGAAAAGGAAACTAAGAGCTGGATAAATAAAGGGATGAGATTCAAGAACTGTGGACCTTCCACCGATTATCCCTAATAATATTAATATTATAATATATTAATATGAATATTAGATTTAGTCATATTATTAGTATTAATATTAGGGTTAATAATATTTTTTTACATGGTATTAATAATAATTTGGCCCGTCATATTTGGCCCATAGGCTTGGTATATGATTAGATGTTGTTTTCCAATCCTATTTGATATATTTTTATTTATTTACCATTCATCTTAATACCTCTTTTATAGATATGATATTTGGCACATGGTATTTAGCCCATGGTATTAAAATTGTATTTGTCAGGCTTCACCTAAATAAAACCTATTTTTTTTAATTTTCGTAAATATAAAGAGGTTTATGGAGTAAATGTAAAAAGAGGTTTTATTAATTTACCATATTACTAGTTTATTTATATTTTTATTTATTTACCATATCTCTTTTTTGAGTGTTTGTAAACCTCTTTAATATTTTAAATTTATATTTTGTTTATACATATTAATAATCAGATTGATTTCTAAATAAGGCCGACATTAAATTAAAAATCTTAAATATTAAATGTTTATGTTTACATAAGATCTACCCATACTGAGTTGTAGAGAGCTTCTTCTCGCAATCATATAATATTTTTTATACTCTAATAAATTTATAAATTCAATTTATTTTCTTTTAATAACTAATTAATAAAATAGTCAAAAAAAATATGAATAAATAATGAATGCCACGATACTAGTAAAATATATATGAAAATTTCTCATTTCCATAATTTTTTTGTGCATAAAAATAAAATAATTTTTTTCCTAGAAAATGGGTATGAGGGTTTTTTTAAAAGGAAAGTTGGAATCGGGCCCAAAATTGTTATATTTTTTCAAAAGTGTCAATATTCTTGGTTGGTTTGAGATTGAGCATGAAAGCTCAACCAATTCCTCAAGTGATTACCCCATAAAACAAAATTTCCATTCCCATTCCAACTAAAAAATTTCCAAAATACTCCTACAATAAAAATGCATTTACATGCCATTTTTCACTTCTTTTATTTAATTCTGAGTGATTTCTAGTTTGTCTTGCTGAAATGTTTTTCTCTTTCTTCCCCATTTTAATCCAATCCACACTTTCTACATCTGAAGGATCACCATTGGATGAATGAGCCTTGTTGTATTGAGTTTCTTCCTCTTATTTGTCTGGTCTAGACAAGAAGTTGTTTTTCCAGCCTTTTTTCTTAGGGATTCGGAGGGGTATCTAACTTTCCTTAGAGTTCGATGCACTCCCATTTTCACTAAATCTGTTGGGTTCTCATGCACTTCTTCTTGACTTTGTTTTTGTTTGCGTCATTGAATCTTCTTTAACAATACCTTCTTCATGTTTTTCTTTTGGTTCTTTCTTACGTTGAGCCTCTTCTTCTTTATATACCATGTAATGCTTGGCCTGATCTCCTTCCCACCATATTGACCTGAAGTTATTTTTATGTACTTTTTATTATGCGAAATCTTTGTACATTTTTTTTATTACATGTCTTGTTTCATTGCATGCTCTATATCAAATGATACATTTTCACAATCAATCTTTTGAGCCTACACAGAGGAGTCATCATATTAATCTCAACAGGAAAACCCTTGTTGAAATCCATCTCAACACATCTTGGAGCATATGGTTTTATAAGAAAAAATCGCTTCTGGGTTGTAGCAATAAAACTTCCTTAATGCATTACCAATGGAAGATAACGTTGGGAGGTTCCAAAATGACTTCTTCATGTTTTTCCTTTGGTTCTTTCTTATGTTGAGCCTCTTCTTCTTTATATACCATGTAATTCTTGGTCTGATCTCCTTCCCACCATATTTACCTTAAGCTATTTTTTTGTACTTTGTTATTATGTGAATTCTTCAGATATTTTTTTATCACATGCCTTGTTTCATTGCATGCTCTACATCAAAATGATACATTTTCATGAGCCAAGACATAGGAGTCGTCATATTAATCTCAATAGGAAAACCCTTATTGAAATCCATCTCAACACATGTTTGAGCATATGGTTTTATAAAAAAAAATTGCTTCTAGGTTGTAGCAATAAAACTTCCCTAATGCATTACCAATGGAAGATAGCATTGGGAGGTTCCAAAATGCAAGCGAAGGTTTAGAAGCCTTACCCAAACAAGAGTTGTTGAGATTGACATCATTATTAGATTAAAAGTGGGAGACCGGGGCTACATAAAAAGGGCAGTGTTACCCCTAAACCACGGCCCAGATTCATAAATATTCTACTTATCCTCAATATTATAAAAAAAAATTCAACAAAAAAAATCATGAGACAATGGGTAAATATTTAGATCATCCCTCAATAGGGTTTTCCATGTTTCAAAGATTGATTTGTGGAGATTGGAAAATGGCAGCTAGAATCCAAACCCATTAAATTTACATACAGAACCTAGTTACAAAAAAATAAAAAATAAATCAGCGCTAAAGGTATCCTTTTCCAGGGGAATATTAAGGGTCGGAGCTTCTTGGAAAACCGATAAAATATATTTGGATTTCAACATGACACAATTTGAAAATGTGACTTGATTTGTCATTCCTTCAATAGAAACATATTTCATCTTTAAATCACTAGAATTCACCATGGATTAGTGAGCTAAAAAACCCAAGCCACCGCTCATCTCTCTAAATTTAACTTAAATTATAAATTAATGCTTTTATATTTTAATAGACTTATAAATTTTGCAGATTTATTTTATTTAGGTTATGGTTAAGGGAAAATTTTTCATTTCCTTGATTTTATTTTGCATACAAATAAAATTAACTTAAATTATTAACTAGTGATTTTACATTTTAATAGATTTATAGTGATTTTACATTTTAATAGATTTAT
>APFE031139980.1:12008-28198 GCA_000404065.3 Pinus taeda
TAGGCTAGTCAAATAAGCTAACAAAATTTGAAATTATCCCTTCAAGTGGATCTCTAATAAAAAATTATAATTTATTTATAATCACTAATTTTAATTAACAATTTCTAACCCATTAAAAATTCAAAATAGCAAAAAAAAAAAGAAAGAGAAAGAATAAACTCATATAAATTGGAAAAAATAAATATCAAAAAATAATCAAAATCTTAATGGTTATGTAACTCCAACATGACTAAGCATTTGGCTTTAGATAGTCTTTTTAGTTTTTAGGAAAGAGTAAGCATGACTTGGTAGTATCTAACTCCAACATGACTAAGCATTTGGCTTTAGATAGTTTTTTTAGTTTTTAGGAAAGAGTAAGCATGACTTGGTAGTTTAATGGAATGAAAGTTGGACAATTTAAGGATTCACCCTTGACTCATCTTTTTATGGAGGTTTTGCTTGTTATGGCATCATAGACAAATAAATGTGTATGTGTTTAATGATTTTTCTCAAATTTATTCATTGAGCATTGTTTTCCAACATATTTATTAAAAAAGTTATTCTGTAACATGGTAGTTAAATGTGAATAGTCCTATTGAATATTATTTAATTCTGAAAAGGCTTATTCATAATAATTTAATTAAATAAAAGTGTTTAAGTTTAATTATTTTTTCCAATTCATTATTTTAAGGTTAATTCATGGAAATTAGCTCAATGTAGGTGTTATCATTCAATTCATGGAATTTTAGTCAAATGTAAGTATTAGCATTCCATATATGGAAGTTTAGCTAAATGTAGGTGTTAGCGTTCAATAATTCACCTTGACTTGTATTTCAGTGGCCATTTCACAATAATTTAACTCTTAGCCTTTCACCTTCAGCCATCACCAGTCACAAAATACAAGCCCAAGACCAACTAAGTAAAGATAACCTGCCAAGGTCCACCAAGAAGTGAGAAATACCCACCATAAACTATAGAGAGTTTGACTATGCAATTGCAAGGAACCCGTTCAATCATACCCACCCATTTCATCATACAAAGTGAAAGTGAAACTTTCATCCCTACCTTCACTTACAACAAAATTTATTTTGTGTAACTGTTTGTCCTTTGATTCATCTTTTACTATAAGGAAAAGATTTCCTAGTAGAGGTTATAATGAAGATTTTTAGTGTTATAAAATTGGAAAAAATTGTCAAAAATCATTTGCTAAAACATATTTTTGGGATAGTAGAGGTTTTAGCAGAACCTCATTACAACTGAAAAAATTTGGGCAACCAGAGGTTCTAGCAGATGGTTTTTTTTGTTTGTTTGTTAGGTAAGCACCCACGGGAGATTTGAACCAGTGACCTATCGCGAGGAGTGCCTTAACAATGCACCCATTCACCATCAATCAAACACCCCCATGGGCAGGTTCTAGTTTCGGTGTGCTTAATGGAACAAGTAGCACCAGTGCGCTACATGCTTAAAATAATTTGGCAACATACATAACTAAAAGCACTAAGGAATTGAATGCAAAATATATTGGTGCATAATATATATTGTACCGGTGCATTAGTTATATAAAAGGACTGGTGTTGCTCATTCTCTTAAATCATTGGGCTAGAAATAATATTTTGTAGGACTTGGAAGTTAGTTATATGAAAGCACTGATGTGTTAAGAATTACAATGCACTAGGGCGTTAATCTCAAATAGGACCAGTGTTTGAAGGGATAAACGCACTAGTGCTCTCATTTTCTAGAAAGGCACCGGACATGAAAAAAGATGTTTTCACTGTACTTTTATATAGCACAACAGACTGGTGCTTTTATATGTTATAGACACACCGATTTTTTGAATGAGATTTTCTCTTTTTTGGAAAGATTGACCTGTAACAATGCAATTATTGTAATTTTTTTAATTTGTTGTTCATTGAAAATCAACGTATATCTTATAACAGTATTCATATAAATTGAAATTTGATTAGTGCATTGGTATATGATATTTGGATTAATTTGTTATATTATCAAATTTCACATCTCTTCATTATAATATTTAATCATCTATATATTTAATCAGTGGTGTAACATTTCACGATGACATTGGATAACACAATAGAATAATTTAAAATGTATTTTACTATATATAAATAAGAGGCTCTTTGTCATACAAGATGGGATTGTTATTGATAACCCCTTTTCTTTCAATTGGGACACTAAGTCCATTACAATAAACAAAATGTATAATTTTCACAGAAAATTATTTCAAAAAATACAACAAGTTCCATTGATATCCAAATCGATCATTATTCTTTGCTGGAATTGTTGTTAGTGCTCGAGCTACTTCCATGAATTGGGTTATTCGGAGGAATGTTTTGTTGATTGCATCGATTGTTTTTGTCTTCTTGATCTTGCAATTACATCTGCAAACACAAAAATAAAGTGTAATGAGTGCAAATTTTAATAAGTGTAATAAAGTGAGGAGTGGTCACACATCATCCCCTTCTGGTTCAAATTTAGACCATATAGGGATTTCATAGTCAGCACTTGATTTGGATAGAGGGTAAAGGACATGGTTCTTTGTAGTATTTCCATCATATTTTGTCATAAAACCTTATCTGCAACTAATGAATGCATCCACAATGGCTAACCATGGTCTGACCAAGATCAGGGGGTGTTCTCCTAGACATGTCTTAGGTTGTAACATTAGGAAATTAGCTAGGTATTCCTAGAAGTATACTTAAATGACTACATCTTCTAAAATCCCCTCAAGTTGAATTTTGGATCTATCAACTAGTTCGAGTATAGTAGGGGTTGGTCTCAAATTGGTGAATTTGAGTAGCTCAAAGTTTTTCTTGGTAATTACATTTATTTTGGAACCCAAACCATTACATTTATCCACCCAAGACCTAGAGCTAGTGAAAGTTTCCAATAAAGCATGATGTACCAAAAAATGATCCAAACAATTTTATATTCCAAACTCCCTAGATCTCTTATTGGTCTAGGTAGGTTTCACCTCAATAGGCTCAACATCATCCCACCCCATAGATTCAAATTTATCAAGAAATGATTATGTTAGTTTGCCATGATGGAATGGAGTACCACACATCTCACCTTTATTCATAATTATATTTAAGTCACCTCGTATGATTATGTTGTGTTTCTTAATCCATTAGAAGGAGAATAATTTTGACCTATGTTATTATTTTCCCTTGTCGTTATTGTACACATTTAGCATGGTTATATTCATGCCAATAGTTTTTCAAAACACTTCCATCCACAACCTTAAATAAACAACAAAATAGTAATGGAGTCAATTTTTTTGCAGCATCCTATAATTAACCCCCTAGAAAATCCTTATGCATCCAAACCAATAAATCCTTATTCTAAAAACAACTTTTTCAAATCCATGATCAAGGAGTCCCCTCTACCCATGGATTCCTAGATGAATAAGACCTCTATATTGTTTAGAGTAATGAATATTTTGAGGTCCAATTCCTTGGTCTAGACCCCAAAGCCCCTTAAATTGAGAGATAATAGCTTCATGAGAAAACCATAAAGGGAAATTTATCTACTCTAGAGCCCCTAAAAGTAACCTCTACTTCCCCTAGTTTACTTCTTTGCAATTCATTCCTAAGCAGGTTTGAGGGCTTATTTTCTCCATGTCTAAGACCCTTCGGGTTCTCTTTTGAAATCTATCGCCAAGGCCCTTGAGACCTACATATAATGAGAAGTAGAATGGGGTTTTAGAAGGTACCATCCTCCCCCTCATTTCCTACAAGAAGTAACTCCTATAACTAATTCATTCACAAAGAGGAATGTGTTGGAAACCTTTGAGCACTACTTAAAGGGGGCAGGGTGAATCAATAGTGTGACTTGTTTAATAATTTTACCAATTATTACTTCATTTACTGAATCACATAGATTAACCAACAACACAATATATTATCCCATGCATATAAACCATATAAGAAACATAACCATGAACAAGAACACAAAAAAATATCAACACATGAGACACAATATATCTGATGGAAAACCCTTCACTGGGAAAAAAACCACCCTTATTGATATTCTGCTGCTTTGAATCTTGTATTAAGAAAATTAGTCTTTTTACATATATTTTTGACTCCGACTAGCTAGGAGACTCCACCTCATTACAATAAGCTGAATCTGATCATCTTGGAGACTCGATTCAACTAGGATCATCTAAGAAGGCTACGTTCTCCACATATCTACGGACTACCATCTACTGAAATCCACTACGATCAATTGATCCTTACCCAACTCCGATTGGAATATCTAACTACCATTGGATTGAAAAATTGTTCCTTTCATCAAAACTTCACAATCGCTCCTCCACATCCATAGAGTCACTACTCCTCTACTCTATGCAGAGCTCCTTTCATCTATTTTAAAACTAGATCCCAATACTTTCTTCTCAAGTAGATTCAGCTCTGTAATATGACCTCTAACAGCAAGACATCATCTTATCAATCAAAATAATACCACAAATATGTGCTCTCAACTCTAGCAAAATAGTGTCCACATCAAATCCGAATACTATCAAACCCTCACATCAATATAATTCTACATAATGCAATTAACGTCGTAAGATGCTACGGCTATGTGCCAAATGCGTCAACAACTCCTGCAAAAACAAATGTGAGAGTCACCAACAAAAAACATTATTCAGCAGCATACAAAATCTCTCCAAACAATCTTTACACCAGCAACATCAAATCTGATCTATTATGCATCATACTTCAGTTTTTCTCCATTCTCTACCAGTAGCACTCACTCGTTGAAGCATTTATGCTCTCCAATAGGTCTAAAGTATATTCACTCTTTATATCCTTCTCTTAGACATATACACTCATCATCAACCATCAACCAACTCTAAAATCAAATACATAAAACATGTAGGGCGAAATTGAACTTGGAGCTAGGATCAAGGGTGCACAAATTGGACCAAATCAATCCACTACGAAAACTATTTATGCAATAAATGAGTTCACATCATTGGAGGACCTTTATAAATTATTTCAAACCTTTAAAACTTATTCTAAAAGCCTCTAGGAATTTCCATGCTAAATTTCTTTTGATTTGCGTGAGTAATGCAGAGAAAAACTTGTGAAAAACCTCATTCGCATACAAAACAAAGGCTAAACTTTGACTGAAACCTTTAGTCACTCCCATAGGCTTGTCTTCCAATGACTGGAGTCTTTCATTCACTCTCACAAATTAGCCTCCATGCAACTGGGGCTCAAGATGAAGAAAAACACCAAGCCTTCAGCTCGGAACCTGTTTGGTAAATCAATTGTCTTTAATTTACTTCATTAAATATCAACCATGATTCATGTTCTTGTGAAGTGTATGTGCGTTATATGTGCTAGGATTTATTCTACAAATTAATTGATCTAAGAATGAAACTAATTTTAAATATGAATGAAATGATTTTTATACAAATTGGAGAGAATCAACACACATGTTCTTTCAATCCATAATCATTTCTAATCTGAGCTTTTGAAAAATAAAGGATCTTATCTATATTGCAGAAATCCACAGTTAATTCTAATTGTCAAAAGGAAATGCTTGAAAATTGAACATGAAAGAAAATGATTTAACTCTACTGCTACGGAATTTAACTCATTCTACACTAATTGCTAAAAATAAATCTTTATGCTAATTGGAAAATATGAAAGACCCAATAACAAATTTTAGATTGCAAAAGAAAATGTTGCTTCAAAAAGAGAATGATAATGAAATCCAAAATGTGAAACTTTAACTCAACACTGATTACTAATGTGCACATCCACCTCTAAAATGTACTATGTTTAGCATATCAAAAGTTAAATGTAAATGAGGAAATAACTCAGAGAAATTGAAATTGAACGTTGAAACAACTAAACAACGATATCAAAAATGCATAACATAAGTAAACTCTTTTTGGTATTTTTGGTTTATGAGTACTTTGTAAAAATGATTGTAATGAAAAGCAAAGCTACAAGTAAACTTTAAAAGAAAACATTAATGCAAAACTAAAGAAAAACATTACAGCTCGCAGGGGGGCCTCCCGTAGTGCAAGGTTGATCTAACAATCAACGATTCTTCACACACACATTTAGAAGGTAACAAGAACTTATATTAACATAAAATAGTATCAATTCATCCACAAAAGGATTATAAAGTTAATAACATTTACCACCACTACTACTATGTTCTTTGTCTCGCTTACTGCTATTTATACAAGTGATAAAAACAACCTTGAAAGAGATTAAAGCCGAGAAAATATAAGAAAATTTGACACCTACCAAATCAATAACTAAGAGTCCAATCTCTTTATGACTTGTTATTGGAAAAGCAAGTCATATGAGATTTCATTTTTTTAACAGCTAAGTGTCTTGCTCACTTGATTCTCTGCTTCCTGTGTTTAACTGCAACATGCAGTGTCCAAGTTTGACTCAGCATTTGACTTTAAGATATTTTATTTCTCTTATATTGCCAAGCAATCTTAGTAGGTGGTTATCCATCTAGAATCCAAATGTCATATTTTGATAGTCTTCTTTCTTCTTTTGGAATACTACAACCTATCTAACAATGGATTCTGTTGCGGAAATGAATATTAGTTGTAGAGTATACAAAATTCGGTAATTACAAGATACTTTTGTCATAATTTCACTAAAAATGGAGAATTTAAATATGGATTATTATTACCTTGTAGGTATTGATCTTGACCTTAATATGCTGAGGCTTTTGTAGAAAAATAATAGAAAGGAGAAATGTGATGGAAAAAAGGATTGTCAAAAAGAGACATTTCTAGACTTCAACAAAACCTATGCCACCTATTGGATCCTCTTCTTCAGCTCTTATACATGCCTACAAACCTTTGACATAGCCTATGATACATCTGCAAGTGGATCAAACATGTCTCCCAAGTGTAATTTCCAAGTTGACCTAAAAGGGCCAACAAACAAGGTTGGAAAGAGTGCCAACAAGTCCTCTACTCTCCAACAAACATCTAACAAGTTGCAACACCTCTAACATACCTTTGTAACACCTCTGCAATATCATCATCATCATGAATCCAAACCATCACTACAACAAGTCATCTCCATAAGCATAATCATGAAGACCTAGTTTCCAACTCAACTATTGTACCAACCATCATCTCCATCGCATCAACAACCAAACCAATTCCATCATATGACCACCATGAGTGACATCATATTGCTGACATCAATGTCAACAAAATCATCCCAATGCCACCTCAACTAGTTGCAACCATGCTACAATGAATGCATTCATATATCAGCTAGGCTACATAGGGTTAACATCAATGCCAACAGGAGCTAGTTTCCATCATGAACCAATGCCAACATCAACTAGCTAGATCCATGCACACCATAATGGCAACTATCTCCCCCTTTGGCATTGATGGAAACCATACACAAACTCCAAATCAATCTCCTCTATCACTCCCCATTTGACATTAATGGCAAAGGGTCTACTCCATCTAATAAGGAAATAACAACAACAAAAAGAACCATAACTACTAAAGCATATGATCTCTACATGGCTTAAAAATGATCCACATCAATAAGAATCCATGCCTCTCCCATTAGTAGTAGCAAGAAGAAAATAGACCAATTATCATCTAGCGCAGAACACCAACCAACATTCTCTAGCAGTAAGCAGCAATATGCCAACATAAGGAAACTATACAATAATCAATGAACAACATCACATAATATGCAACAACATCCACAAAAGGAAATCACACAATCTCCTCCACAACTACATAGCAACAAGTACCAAATATCTTTGAACATAACATGAAGGAAAGAACCCCAACTGTCATAAGATAGCATAAGATACACCATGACACCTCCAAGTGTATCATAATGCCAACAATGTATGTCTGAAGTAAACAAGATAAAATGATGCTCCTAATGAACATGTTCCATCTCTAATATCATCTCAAGGCTATAGTGAATTGCTTCTGCTGCAAGCAATGCTTCCTTGACACAAAAAATCACCATATGGACTAAGACTCCACATGACCATGAGTCATATGACATGTAAAATGACACATACATGGTTGTAAAAACAACATAATACCTCATACATGACCAACATATGACCATAACATGACCTCATGACTCATGACTAAATGTCTTAATGATAGTACAACATAAGTACATGGCTCCATGAGCATTTGACATGAATATATCAATAAATACATGGTTATTATAATCATCTCCTATGGACCAATGACTCAAAAACATGATACAACATGATTATTACATCATAATTAGCCCATACATGTGATACTCCTCCATAATAAGCCTATCACCATGATGACAGATTATATTAAATATTGGACTCTCAACCAATACATAATGATGATACAATGACAAATGCATGGTTGTAGTAAGAATCATCCAACAACTCATACATGGTTGGTCCATGTCACATGTCATCTATATACATGGTTGGAGGAACAAGCACATCTTATGCATGGTTGCACATATTTTCAACCAAATGTTAGTGTAAACCAAAAATATATATGTCGTTGAAAGATGTACTCTTTTTCACTCATGAAAACACACATAAATCTGCTGCAAATAATTGAGTGAAAACAATGAATAATGTGTCAAATAATCTAGGAAAACATGATACTATGCATAGCTCCCCCTGAGCTCAATATACCTCCAATACATAGGTTAATCGTGTGGACATGAAAGTGCATGAGGCTCAAATGAACTCATCATATGCTATTCCAATAACTTGTACCCATCAAGCTACCAAACACTCTCCCTGACGTTGTGCACCTCTCATGAGCTCTGCAATCCTCTATAAATATGCAAGAAATAATCATGGATTGTAGGAAGGGATTCTCTTCACTACTTGAAGAGTTTCTTCTCCTTCTTTCAGCACACGATATTTGGCTACTTCTTTTCTTCCTTCATCTACTTCTTTTCTTACTTCATTGTTTTTCTGGTAGGTCCTCTTTGTTTTTGTTGCTTTGACAATTTTTACTTGAGTAGCAGGGCAACAAACAATCTCTTTCCATATGGCATAAGTTATGACATGTGTAGCACTTGACATGGCCATAATATGTAGCAAGAGGATTATATCTTTTGCTACTCATGCTAGATCTAAACCTTGCATGAAATGTGTTTCTCCTCCACTGGTTAGATATGCAATCATAAGCCTTATCGACAAACAAGTTACATGAATAGCACTAACCATAAAAACCACGATTATTCCTATAAGCCAATCTCCTTGGTTGTTGATATTGTTGAAATCACTGTTGTTGTAATCTGTACACTTTTATCCTATCGTTAGCTACAACATGTCCATACTTGTGACAACAATAACATTGTACCTCATACATCAAAGGAAAAAAGGGACTTTACTTCCTTTAAAACCTAATAGAGCTGCCACAATCATCTCTATGAGAAAATGGTTTTCTAAATGTAGGAGCTCCATGAGATTTTATTCTTTGCTACTATTTGTTATGTTGTTTGACTTGTTGCTGGTTATGCTTCTTATTTCCTTGGTTTGTATTCTTGCAGCTAGTATTATTTGCTACAAGTTTCTTGGGTTCTTCCTTTTTGTTATTTTTACCTACATGCAAACTAGACTTACCCTTTTGAAATGCAAGACCAGATTTATCTAATGGTGATATTTGGATCTCAAGAAAATTATCCAAGGCCACAGTAGTCTTCTCCATCTTTCGTTGCTTTCTCAAAGAAGTCATCTTGGATTCTAATCTATTTACCTCTTCTATCTTCTCTTGGTATTGATTCCTCATACCTTCCTCAACTCTTTCTAATTATGCCAACTTAATATTTAAGCTAACAATATCTTCCTTGAGCCTGGCCTACTTATCAACATAGATTTACAGCAATTTTTCTTGATCCTTGCATGCAACTGTTAGTCTAGAAATATGAGCTCTAAGACCCCTAATAACATTCTCATCTTCATTATTTTCTTCAACATGATCATAATATGAATCTTCAAAATTATAACTCAATAGAAAATCATTAATATTTATACCTTTAGGTTCAAGATTTTCTGATTTCTTCTCGTCATCAGTTGAATCATGTGCCCTAGGAGAATGAGACTCTTATGGTTGAGCTTCTTATTTTGGAAGGGTCTTCTTCTTGTTGCTCTTCTTCTCATTTTCTTATTTATGCTGGTACCATCTCCAAATATGGATTCTAGCTTGTCCCACATTCGCTTGGCATATTTCAAACTTACTAGCTTATACAAACCATCATCATGAAGATTCTTGGAAATTACGCATCTAGCTTGTGCATCCTACTGCAAAACTTCATCTGCAATTGGATCCTTGCCACAACCTTCACTTACTACTCTCCATATGTTAGATCCACAAGACAAAAATTGAGTCTTAACATTTTTGTGTCATACCTTATAATTTGCATCAGTGAGGACAACAATTCTGGAAAAAATAAATAAATAAATAATAATAATAATAAATAATAATAATAATAAAAATAATAAAATAAAATAAAATTTTAAAAAATAAAAATAAATCCAAATCAAATTTATATAAAAATAAAAATTCAAATCAAATAAAAATAAAATAAATAATAATAATATAATAATAAAAATAAATATAAAATTTAAAATTAAAAAAAAAAAATTAAAATAAAATAAAATAAATAAATAAAATAAATAAAAATTAAATAAAAATAATAATAAATAAATAAATAAAATAAATAAATAAATAAAAAAAAAAAAAAATAGAAATTAAAATTTAAAATTTAAAAATAAAGAAATAAATATAAATATAAATAAATAGATAAATTAAAAATAAAAAATCAAATTAAAATAAAAAATAAAAAATCAAATAAATAAATAAAAAAATTAAATTAAATTAATAAATAACAAAAAAAAAAAATTAAATAAATTAATAAATTAATCAATAATATTATTATTTATATATATATCTTAATTATATATATATATATATATATATATATTTATAATATATATATATATATATTAAACTAACAATTAGAAAATAAAATAAATAAATAAAAATTAAATCGTCAACAAACCCCATATCTACTCTTCAGCGATTAAGTTGCAACCACGAGCCCCACTTTAATACCAATTGCTGAAAACATTTGAATACTACTAAGAGGAGGGGTGTGAATTAGTAGTGTGACTTCTTTAAAAAAATAACCAATTATTACTTCACTTACTTAATCACATATATTAAATAGCAACACATTAGATTATATCATGCATATAAACCATATGAGTAACATAACCATGAACAAGAACAAAATAAATCATCAACACAAGATATCTAGCGGAAAACCCTTCACTGAGAAAAATTTCACCCTTGTTGTTGTTGCGCTTCTCTGAATCTTCTATTAAGAAAATATAGTCTTTTTACATAGATTGTTGACTCTTATCAGCTACGAGACTCGACCTCATATACAATCAGCTGACTTTAATCAGCCTGGAGACTCGATTCTACTGATCATCTCAGAAGACTATGTTCTCCACGGATCTACGGACTACCATCCATTGAAAGCTACCATGATTAATCGATCCGCGCCCAACTCTGATTGGACTATCCAACTACCATTGGATTGAGAAATGGTTCCTTTCGCTGAAACTTCACAATCACTGCTCCACATCCATGAAGCCATTTCTCCTCTACTCTATATGAACCTCCTTTCATCTATTTTTAAACTGGATCCCAATAATTTATGCTCGACTCGATTCAGCTCTGCAATACGACTTCTAGTAGAATGATATCATCATATCAATCAAAATAATACCACAAATATGTGCTCTCAACTTTAGAAAAATAGTGGCCACATCAAATCTGAATACTATCAAACTTTCACATTAATATAATGCTACATAATACACTATGGCTATGTGCCAAATGCATTAGTAGCTCATGTAAAAAAAATATGAGATTCAACAACAAAAAACATTATTCAACACCATACAAAAGCTCTCTAAACAATCTTTACTCTAATAACATCAAATTTGATCTATTATGTAGCATACTTCAGTTGTGCTCCATTCTTTGCCATTAGCACTCACTCAGTGAAGCATTTATACTCTCTAATAGTTCTAAAGTATATTCACTCTTTGCAACCTTCTCTTACACATATACACTCATCATCAACCATCAACCAGCTCCAAAATCGAATATATAAAACATGTGGGGAGAAATTGACCTTGGGGTTAGGATCAAGGGTGTACAAATTTGACAAAGTCAATCCACTAAGACCATTACTTGTGCACTAAATGAGTTCACGTCATTGTAGGACCTTTACAACTTATTCTTGAAGCCTCTATGAATTTCCATGCTAATTTTCTTCTGATTTGTGCAAGGAATGCGGAGAAAAAATAGTGAAAAACCTCAGTCACATGCACAACAAAGGAGAAACTCAATTGGAACCTTTAGTCACTCCCATAGGCCTGTTTTCGAGCAATTGGAGCCTTTCAGTCACTCTTAGAGGCTTGCCTCCATGCGACTAGGGCTAAAGATGAAGAAAAACACCAAGCCTTCGACTCAGAACCTCTGTGACCTGTTGGATCCTCTTCTTTAGCTATTTTACATGCCTGCAAACCTCTGGCATATCCTCTGACACATCTACAAGTGGATCAAACAGGTCTCCCAAGTGTTTTTGCCAAGTTAACCTAAAAGGGTCAACAAACAAGGTTGGCAAGAGTGCCAATAAGTCCTCCACTCTACAACAAACATCTGAAAAGATGTAACACCACTAACAGACCTCTATAGCACCTCTACAACATCATCATCATTATAACTCCAAACCATCACCACAACAAGTCATCTCCATGAGCATAAGCATGAATACTAGATGAAGACCTAGTTGCCAACTCAACTAGTGTGTCGACCATGATCTCCATCGCATGTAGATTTGTCTCATCCACTTGTAGTAGCATCAACAATCAAACCAATGCCATCATTTGACCATCATCAGTGACATCAATGCCAACACAATCATCCCAATGCCAACTCAATTGGTTGCAACCATGCTACAATGAAGGCATCCATATATCAGCTAGGCTAGATAAGGTTGACATCGATGCCAACATGAGATAGGTTCCATCATGAACCAATGCCAACATGCGATAGGTTCCATCATGAACCAATGCCAACATGTGATAGGTTCCATCATGAACCAATGCCAACATCAGCTAGTTAGATCCATGCACACCATAATTCCAAAAAAATCACCATCCTACCACAGAAGATGAGTCCTAGGAAAGACTGACCAAGTAAACCTCTTCCTTCACAAAATCCAAACATAAACAAAAAAAAAAAAAATAGTTTTAATATTGAAGGATCTAATCTGCTTAGAGTCATGGGATAATGAATAACTGTTGAACCTTTTAACTTCCCCAAAACCATTTTCTAAAGGAGACAAGGTGTTTTTCATAAATTTACCTAGAGGGGGAGTGTTCCTTTTCCAAATAATATCAATATTTTGAAGATGTGATGGCAAGAAGTCAAATAATATTGGTGCTCAACGGTGTGCTCGAGAGGAGGTTCTCACAAAACAAGCCTCAAGTATATGTGGGATGGGAATATCCCCAAGCAATAGGTATTGACTTACCTACATTGCACCTATTTTTCCTTCACCAAATCATCCTTTAAATCAATAAACTTTGAAACAAAACCATCCTAATCCTCCAAAGGAGAGAAGGATGTCTCATGTTGAGCCATTGGTCCTCTACACCCTCAAGGACCACCTCCTTCCTTCAATTAAACCTTTTTTTGAAACTATTTGGTCTAGTCTTTAAGGATATGACCATGTTGGTGACATCAATCACAATAGAATTGGAATTTTATATAATCCAAAATATGAGTTTGTAACTTCTCACCCATTATTATATCCATTTTCTTGAAGAATCTTTGGTTTACATCAAACTCAACTAGAATGTGTGATATTAACCTAGCATTACTACTCTTGTAGCTTTCATCTACAAAAATAAACTTACCCAAGGTGCCCCTATGTCATTAAAGTAATATTCTAACCATAGTTGCATCGATAGAATTGAAAATTTTACCCACACTAAGGTAGTGTTCATGAACTCATATTTTGCATCAAAGAAAGGATGGCATGGCTTCAGTGACAAATAATCCCTATTTAGAAACCAACTACCTTTGAAAAAATTTAGGGTCCTTAGAGTGAAAGATAAATTTGATCCACCCTTTTGCGAGTAAAGTAAAGGTCAACTCGTAGCCTAGTTAGGGTTCCCACTCCAGTTGGATCGAATCATTCAGATGAACCATTTCTACTCTTTGAACAAGAAACTTGTCAATAAGCATCTTATCTGCTAGAAATTTTATCTGTTCCACCTAAATATCTTCCCCCGTCATCAACAAGATACCTCCACCCTATGATTTTATAACCCATCACTTCATATTCCTATATCCTACTAGATATTATGTACACTTGCCATAATTCAGCTCCTCTATTAGCACCATAGAACCTATAAACCATACTCATGATACCCCTTCCTTCAGCTCCAAATCATGATAGTAAGTAGAGGGAAAAGTCTCTCTAGTGACATGGGAAAAATATCTAGAATGGCAGCTTTGGAGTGAATTCCAAGACATTGGCTAGTGTCTATACTCCTCTTCATAGTGGGAATGAGTATCTCTTGAATGCTAGAGTAAGTACTCTTTTGTGAATCTATCAATCAAGATTTTATGGAACTTTCCATCTAACATCTTGACAGTGTACCATCCCCAAGGGAGATGGTAATGTGACTACTTTACCCACCTCTAACTCATTCACTAAGGTTTTGTGAGGTGAACAATATTCAAAAAAATCCGCCCCACGCCCCCCCCCCCCCCCACATGGACCTTAAATGTAAATCCCCTAGGGACATGTCCCTAGAGTGTATGCCAAAAATATCCACTTCAAAGAAATGATCATCTAGGTAATCTACCAAGTTGATATTGGGATCCATAATAATCACCTCATCCAAAAACATTATGTCTCCCTCCAAAGGGATTGCTTTCTATCAACTCAGATTCCTCATCCTTATCCATCCTTATCCATCAAATGTTTCATTTCGTATATGTTCATATTACATAAATATACCAAAAAGAAGAAGCAAAAGAGATTAAGAGAGAAAGACAATTCATTGTGATAGTGGGCATATATGAATAATAATGTATTGATTATCTATGTGCACACATTCATCTAGCATCGCGTTAAGACAAAGGTTAATATACCAATACAACATGTGAGAACATTAACTTGATTAAACTTTGGCACTGCTAAACTAATTTATAACATAAATTTTCATGATTTAGATTATTCATACTTTCATCCCAACATCATTTTGCATTATAAGTCACATTAAAATTTTCCCCTACAATATGCATATTGTATGCATACCCATACTTATATTTTTTTTGTTAATTATTTTGTATTCCTCGATTTATTTAGTAATAAATTTAGTTGATTGTTAAATCTTTTAAAAAATGTGTCTTTAAAAAAATCAATTAATCATATAAATATTAAAACCCAATTACCAAAATTTAAATTCATATTATCATAAATAAACAATCCAATTTATTAACCAACATAATTATCCAAATTTAAATCCATATTATCTTTAAAATAAACAATCCAACTCATTAATACTCTACTAAACTTTTATGATATATGCAATCAATCCCTTATTTTTAATATATATTTATATTTATATATATAAATTATCATATTTAAATTCATATATCTTTAAAAATACACAATCCAACTCATTAATAATCTAATAAACTTTTATAATATATGTATCATCTCCTATTTTTAATATATCTTTGTATTTTTAAAATTATATATTTAAAAATAAATAAATAAATAAATTATCAAAACATTCATCTCCTTTCTGTGTTTTCACTTTTAAAATTTAAAACAGATTCGATTTCCGCTCTTGAAGAGACTTCAAAAGTTTGAAAGTTTGTTTTCACTTTTAAATTTTTGTTGATTTCACCCCTCGAGACTTGATTTTCCTTGATTTAAAAACTTTTTGAAATATGATTTCCCACTCTTGAGATTTGAAGTACAAACCACGCCAACTTTTAGCCAACTTTTATTTGTCAATCATAGAGAACCACCGTCCTTTAAATGCAAAGCAAGGAATTCTTTAAATGCATGGTTCTCCTTCCTTCTTTCGTTTGGTAGATT